>JAHDVE020012380.1:0-46535 GCA_022606495.2 Halesus radiatus | reverse complement strand
TTATGATTTGGACGTCCGATATAATTAAAATGAGGTTTATGAGATACAATATCATTATTCCAATAAAGTAAATACTCTATCTAGACTTGTAGAAAAGTCAATAGATTAAAAACAAAAGTTTTAAAATTTGAAATATGATATCAATAAAAAATAATAAGCTCTCATTAGCTCAGAGGCTAGAGCACTTTCCCGATAAGACAGTGGTCCTGGGTTCGATTCCTAGATGCGATTGATACCTTTTTATTTATTGTGTTTTTTTTTTATTTCAATTTAGATTTGTTAATATTGTTTTCTTCAACGCTTAAGCATTTCATCTTAGGGTCGATTTGATAACCATCCGTTTGTAATACTTGATACCATTTTTTACTAATATTTGGTCTACCGCCCGATTTCGCCGTTTTATAAACGTTCGTCAGATAAGAAAAGAAAGTATATAATTTACATTTGTGAAATGGATTCCTTATCGAACAGTGAAAGTGATGACAAGTGAACGGCAGTTATTTAAGAAAAAAAAAACGGACGGATAACGGTCCGTTAACGAAACAGTTCGTTACCTTAGTTAGAAATTTAGTAGTTCGTTGTGAAGATTCTACAAACCCCTTCTAGAATAAAAGTACCAAATGTTTCTTGGCCAAATATACTACCCACCAGCTTACTTCCCGCCCGGAAAAAAATCTAATATCAGTTATATTTCGGATCTTTATCTCCTCGCAACGTAATTCCAAGTGGGAAGCTTTCACGCCGCGGCCGTCTACGAGATTAATGCACTTCTTTACGGAGGCATCGAAGGAAAGAGCCTCCTCGGGGAGCGATAAATTTCCTTCTCATATTCGATTAGAAGCCTTCGCGAGCTTGTTAGCCCGGCCGCTAGGGTCGATGGACCGCCACCAGCCGGAGCCGGAAGGGGGTATTGATGTATTGTGTGTGAGTATAAAACGAACTAAAATAAAAACTAAAGCCACGTTATAAAGTTTAATCGAATTGTAAATTTTTGTGTACAGTGCCAGGGAACATTTCTACTTCTTCCTTTGACAACTGTAGTTAGAGGTGCATAAATGTGGAGATAATCTTCTCTGCCCATTAAGTGGGCTGCCTGTTGCTACTGTAGGGCTTTTATTTATTTCAGAGAATTGTAAATTGCGTTTTATGTACTAGCAGCACTTGCTGATAACAATCTTATATTTAAGCCCGCTCACTAAGGTAATGGAGGGTATAAGAAGGAATTTGGGCGGAGATGGGGGGGGGTCGGTGCTGGGAGTCCAGCGGCCTGGTTAGAGATAGAGGGATTCGAGTTCGA
This sequence comes from Halesus radiatus, assembly GCA_022606495.2. NCBI lineage: Eukaryota > Metazoa > Arthropoda > Insecta > Trichoptera > Limnephilidae > Halesus > Halesus radiatus. The sequence goes on along the minus strand of JAHDVE020012380.1, from coordinate 45,238 downwards.
TTCTAATTTGTAGTAAAATGTTTTGACTAAATCTAATAATGTTTTCGGAGTTTAGGAATTTTCTAACCATTGTTAATTATACTATTCCTGACGAACCAGGGACTTTCGGTGAATCGTCAGAGCAATGTATTCTGGAATTATTCTAGCCTTTTTGTATTTGAAGTAGCCCACATGGGTGATGCGTGTGTATTTTAGTCGAATTGTCGATGTGAAGTTTGTTTTTTAGGTTGAGCTTACTGTTTAAGTGTTACACCCGTTAATTTCATTTTCATTTTGGTCATTTCAGAACCTTTCTATATCAACGTTGTGGGAATACTATTTTTAACAAATTTGCAATTCGGTTTTTCGTTAAAAAAATCATTTTATGACTGTGGTTTATTTTAATCTCATTTCTAACATAATGCCTTCTTTACATATGTAAGGTAAAATATCAAAAAATTGTATTATTCTAATCTCGCGCATCCTAATTTGTAATATTGTAAGAGAAATAAAAAAATATGTACAACATTTCACGATTTTTTATAGGACATTGAGAATATGGAAAGATAAAGAAATGCGATATCCGCTAGAGCAGGTATGCTGTCAAAGTGTTTTCACTTTTGCAGCGCAAACGTCAAAAAATCACTGTTCAACACATTCTGCACATCTCTGTATACGTCAGAACTGTGGGTGCATTACACAGCATCCCAATGACAAAAGATAAAAGTCACCTACGATAATGCATATCGCCAACTATTCCATCTACCAAGATACTGCAGTGCTACAGAAATATTCCTGGAGGGACGAGTGCACTCTTTTGGGGAACTTCTCCGCCACCGCATGGGAAGACTATGGTGCAGAGTACGCCAATCCAAGAATACCATTATTACTGCCACGGCTGCATGGATAGAGTCCTCCCCGATGGCCCTCCGGAGATGGGACACCATCAAAAATCCATCACAAACGTTTTTTATTTCGAATCACAATATTTTAATTTCATTTTTATGCATTGATATTTACTTTTGTTTTATTATTTTACCATATGCACTATCCCTGCATACGAATAATCTAGTTGATGGAAACTTAGTGTGTAAAATCACACTATACGTTAGACCCAAATGTACAAGAGATTTTGATTTGTTCTGGACAGAAATACACTTTAATAATTCGGGGTATCATCATTTTATACCAAAAACCTCAATATTGAACAATTAAATAAGAAAAATCACAACATTGACATTTTCTCAAATTCCATAAATGCATTTAAAATCTCAATATAAAAGCCATATATGACGATTTTCTCAAGTCTTCATTAACAAAATTAAAATAAAATCATTGAACCTTTTTTTGTGACATTACTTAGTTTTCAACATTTTAAACATCTTCCTTTGTTTGGCCATCGTGCAAACAAACAATATCATTATTGCTCTATCGTGTTTTTGCACTCACCGAGTTTCAGTGAGATAGGCAAATAAATATTGTTATTTGTAAATAAATAATTTTTAAATTTTATAGCGTACACCGCACATGTTGTAAACACATTTATTAGAGATATTTACACGCCGAGTGTATATATATGGTATTTTATGTATGATTCTTTTATATAAATATTTTGTTTTGCGTTCCTAATAAAATAAAATAAAAACCTTCTAGAATAAAGGATTATTAATTATTATGGTTATTATTTCTATTTTCTTATCATATATTATTAATTTTCTTTTGGCAAAGGAAAGGCTACTCTGAAAGCGTTCGACAAATATAATAAAGCAATATTTGTTAACTATTTTCGTAATTGATTAACTCACATATTAAATACAATAAAATATATTGTTTGTTTCATTGATTTGATAAATTGAGAAACCGTTGATTTATTAGTCGGTTTCATGTTTTGAATTTTGGTCTTGATTCCCGAGAACCACCATCCCACGTCAATATTAATTACGTGAATTTGATGAATCGATTAAATTTGATAACGTTGTTTGAAATTACGGATTGTTAATGAGCTTGTCTTCCTTCATTGAATTACCCCAGCTTTATTGACAGCCCGTCGTTCTTCCCAAAATTAACTTGAATACTCCGATGAATATGGAGTTTTGTATCTGAAATTAAATTCTTATTACTACTTAGTCAGGAATGAAATGTAACCGATCTAAATAAATAGCAAGTTCCAAATGCAATAATTTATTAATACTTTTTTTATTTGTAACTAGCCGATGTGCACCAGGCCTTACTCGGGATATATTTTTTAATTTATTTTGGAATAAAGTTATGAAGTTGTGAATGATCGTTTGTCGTTTGGGTGCCATAATTATTTTGACAGTGAAAGTAACTATCTCTAAACAAAGAAACATTCATTTGAAATTTTTATTTCATTCCAAACATTTATTTTTTCAAAATTTATCTAAATAATAAAGTTCTTAAGTAAGCACCTATTTGTGCTTTCCATTTTGAAAATATTATACTCAAACAAACCTTCTTCTTTTGAATGTGTAATCTACGGCTAAGCAGAGTGGTATGCCTCTATGGGCTAACCTCAATACAACATTTTATATTTTCAGCCAAACCGGTAGAGTAATTTTTGAGATAATCGAGGACAGACAAACAGACAAACATTCATTTTTTATCCAAGAACGCAAAATGCTAAAATAGCCATTTTTAATTCTTAATATCTGTATCGAACGTAACGATGCAAATCATATGACCTAGATGACGTTGTTTTAAGCCATATTTACGCACTATCCCCTCCACGCCGCGCACTAGACCGACAGAGGGGGGGGGGCACGATACGCAATATTTACTTGGTATCCCCCCCCCTGCCGTCCAAGAAACAAAACGGAACTGTCAAACCCATCAAACGAGCACGCACGTTTCCAATTCTACCAATCAGGCACGAGGTGATTTACAAAATGTCCCGGTGAAAACGCAAGCTGCCCAGAAATTAAATTTAGGTTTACGAGAGTCCCCTATATTAATCACAAATAAACATATACATATTAAACGGTGGGACCCTCGTCAACATTTCTAATTATAAATTAGGTATACAAATGTTAGTATTAAGTAGTTGTAAGAATTGTCGCGTACACTGTCGAGATTGGGACCATCAGAATAAAATTATATGTTTGATTGTAATCTTAATAAAAATGGTAGGAAGAAGTAGCTTAAATGAGAGGAAACGGTCGAGTGAGTTCTATTGCTTTAATACAATTAAATGTTGGAAAATAAAACACGTATAAACACAAAACGCTGTACCAAACGGTACCTCGATAACACGGGGCGGATCGAGGGTTCATCCAAAAAAATTTACACGGTTCTATCACGCCCTATAAATACTCCGCAATAGGCGACCGCAGGTCACTCACTCAGTCACATCACTCGAACACGCAACAAACAACTCGACCGCTCCGCTTCTGTTTGACTCTTCTTCCCACCTGGATATCTCTAAACCGCCTGTGACTCTGTTATTCCTTCACACAACGCCTCTTCTACACTTTGGATAATTCTGGACCTAGTCTTACATACTTAGCAGCCCGCAGACTGGGAGACCCACCCCTATTTACAGTCAATATAGACGAAAAGTGGTCCGATATAATATCATTTTTCATTTCATATTAAAATGTTAAATAAAATTACTAAAAATAAACCAATTAAAAAAAAAACAACGTTATGGTGGAGATGTAGGAAGCTACAATAAATTAACAAAATAAACTTTAAATTATTTTAACTAATCACTTGATAAATGAACTATCTCAGAAGAGCTTCAAAATGTAAAACAAAATTCGGAGAATCGCGGTCTAAGGCTTGGAATAAACTCCCCCCGGAACTAATATGCATGACAAGTCAAACAGAATTTCGGTCAGAACTAAAAACTTACCCTTTCAGACTTTCATATATTTAAATAAATGCGAGTACCACATAATTATATTATATATTAGTAAGATACATTCTAATCAAATCCCCGTACTACTACCACCCCAAAATTTACTTTTCCTTTCCCAAAAAACGAGAAAGAACATAAAATAAAAATAAAATATATTGAAATGAATACCAGGACTCTATAGCATCTCGTATAACATAAGAGTATGTTTTCCAATATTATGCCATCTGCGTGCAAAACTGTATATACATTTCTCTAATAAACAGTGTTTATCTCAATTGACCTGCCAAGTATGATCCTGTATTAATCTGCTTAAATATAAAATTAATAACTTGTACATTTTAACGCGCCATCACGTTCATTGATCAAATGCTTGTACATATAGTTTTATATTACAGATCGATGAACTGGTGGATGCAATATGTTAGTCGTAAGTTATAAAAATTGACTATTTATGGTTAGCGGTAGAGCAAAAAATGTACAGCGCCCTCGAGGTGATTTCTCACAAAAGTGGTGCTATATAAACCATTAAAATATTATTACTATTTCTTCAAAAAAATTGTAGTCACTTCGTGGCGTCATTATTAATAAATTAATGAGAATAGCTTCGTTTACACCACTTTCTTACAATATAAATATCAACATGTTTCGAAAGCAAAGCTTTCCTCATCAGGATAAACAGTATACTAAAAATAACGATAATATGTAAATCGTTCTTTTGACATAAATAAAGGTTTAAAATTTTTACTTGCAAACACAACTGGTTCAGAATTACATAAAAGTGTTAACAGTTAATTAAATATTATTATTAATCAATTAAATATTATTAATAATCAATTAAATATTATTAATAATCAATGAAATATGATTATTCATCAATTAAATATTATTAATAATCGACGGCCTCCATGGTCGAGGGGTAAGGCTCTCGACTACGAATCCGAAGGTCGCGGGTTCAAATCCCGGCGTGCGCAAGTAAATTTTATTTAATTAATTTGTGTTGTTTCACAATTAATTAATTTAAAAATAATATATACTATATTTGCGCACGTTCCAGAGTGGAAGATACTCTCAGTATCGCCCTGGTGAAAGACCACCATTCAGAATTGAAATGTTGCTTAAAATGGCTTTTAGCCATGTTTGGTGACCAGATCTGAATAGCCAGGTATTTCCCCACCTCCCCCTTCCCCTTACCCTTCTGCTCCCCTCCCCAATACCTTCAGCCACACAACATTCCCCAATTGGGAATGCCATAGTCTCACTGGCTCCAGACGGTTGGGAGCAGTTGGGACTCTTGTGCGGTATTCATGTAAAAAAAAAAAAAAAACAATTAAATATTATTAATAATCAATTAAATATTATTAATAATCAATTAAATATTATTAATAATCAATTAAATCTTATTAAAAATCAATTAAATATTATTAATAATCAATTAAATATGAATAATAATCAATTAAATATTATTAATAATCCATTCAATATTATTAATAATCAATCATATATATATATATATATATATATATATATATATATAAAAGTTAAATGTTGAATTTATTTTCACATAAAGTTAAGAATACTATTACTATTTATAATATTATTAACATAAATTTTATAATAATTTATCGAAGAGAGTGGCTTTGTGGCTTTACATTATAATTTAAATGATATACATATGTATTATCCATAAATATTAATAAAATAAAGTGGCTTAAAAGAAAAAAATCTTTCATTTAAATTTAATAATAATAATAATTATTATTTTATTTTTTTAATACCTTTTTGTTTTCTTGATTTTATTTTTGTAAATATTTTTATTTTATTTTTTTTAATACAAATTTTTAATTTAATATTTTATAAGCCTTTTTAACAGATTTAATTAATTACTTACCTACTTTCATCTATAATATACTATATATTATTTTTAAATGAATTAATTGTGAAACAACACAAATTAATTAAATAAGATTTACTTGTGCACGCCGAGATTTGAACCCGCGGTCTTCGGATTCGTAGTCGAGAGCCTTACCCATCGACCATGGAGATCGTCAGGAGTTATGTACATTGCAGAATCGTATTTAAGAGGTGTTTAACATGTTCGTCTTGTCAATGGAATTTACTAGCCTTGATATTATCCCTTTACAATACATATGCATACATTAGGTAACTATTACCAAATCCACAAATCCAACAATGTTATTTTATAAAATCTTGACTCAGGTTCTCAGGTATGGTTACAAATAGTGTACATTTATAAACATTTCTGATTGCTCATTGGTTGCGCCGGTTACGGTTCAATTCGGATAGCCTAATAGTTGATTTGCACAATAATATGCATCCTAATAAACCTACCCAATTGTAATCCATCGACTCTACTCGCAACACATTGTCACCTGTGATCTCGTCAAGCACGCACCACCGCACTCGCAACGCAATTCGTCTTGTGTTTTATGCTATCAATCTATTGTTTTACTACACCGCCGTGGTATTCGTTAGTGTGATCCGCTGCAGACATTTAATGTCTGTAATTTATGTTGAACATTTACATATGTGCTCAAGTGCCACCACAAAGAAGAGTCTTGTGACGAAACAAGGATAAAGGGTAAGTCGTTGGATTCCATCATTACCTTTCCCTATTTTACCCATGCATATTTTGAGCAAATCAATCGGTAATAATTTAATTTGTGATAACGGAATTCAATGAACCAGCGCAACCACTCATTACACCCAAAATACAGAATAAAGTCGATCCGAATACATGCAGGCTGCATTTTAGCCAGAGTCCAGAGTCCAGAGCAGGGTTGTACGTATTACTTAAGCGGTCTTAAGAGTGCCCGCTCTAAATATCTGTGTTCACAGCGCGAGGGTCGTCGCCGGTCCCCAGTGTACAGGACACCGGTATTTAGTGCCGAAACGTCGCTACATAATGACCGGGCTGTTGTTTAGGGGCCAGTAGCGGATATCCAGGTATTCCCGCCATAATAAATAGATTGAAATATGAAATAATTTATATAGAAAGACGTGTCCGGTCATCGCAATAACCCGAAGTTACCTTTTGAGTATTAATTGAGAAAAAAATATAATTTTTTAATCATTGCAGGTAATAATAGTCTCAAAATGAAACATGAAACCGAAAAGATAAAGAAAAGAAAAAGAAAATGATTCGATAACTCGATAACTCGAACAGATTAAAAGCTCAGATGGGCGAATAATCAAATAATATATATTTTTTTGATAGATAGCAGTCACTTTGTGGTTAGACGTATTTAATGAAAATAAAACAATAACTTTGTTTATAACCACGAGATTTATTTAATTTTATAAGGACCGATCGGTTTCGCTTAACACAAGCATTATCAGGGTAAAAAATTAAACTGATCAAAAAAACATAGTGTGTGTTTATATATACAAAATAGAATAAGAAAGAACATAACATAGAAAAAAGAAAAAATGAGATAGCATGAAATAGAAATCTTACATAATAACAGAGAGAAAGAGACAGAAGTGTACATAATGGAAATACCATGGAGTGCCTGAGCAGGTGATTGTGGGATACTGGGGAATTTTACGAGATTATAGGAAATATATCTAATATTGGGCGATTGGACACATTTAGTTGATTGTTAAGTTTAGTTGATTATTAGTTTTAGGTGATTATTAATTCTTCGATTTGAATGTGTCCAATAGCCCAATATTAGGTATCCGAGTATTTCCTATAATCTCGTAAAATTTCCCAGTATCCCATAATCACCTGCTCCGGTATTCCTTCGTATTCCATTATGTACACTTTTGTTTCTTTCTCTCTGTTATTATGTCAGATTTCTATTTCATGCCATCTCATTTTTTCTTTGTTCTATGTTATGTTCTGTCTTATTCTATTTTGTACAAATAAACACACATTATGTATTTTTGATCAGTTTAATGTTGTACCCTGATGATACTTCTGTTAAGCGAAACCAGTTGGTCCTAATAAAATTAAATAAATTTCGTAGTTATAAACAAAGTTATTGTTTTATTTTAATAAAACAAATAAATTATTACTGAATGACTTCTATTCAGAATCGAAGCGTTCCTGAATGGCTTTATATATGTTTATCACTTCCGTATTGTCAGGCACTTAATTACCAATCAACCTTCTACCATATGTTCACCCCTTTTATTTCCCTATCCCCACCTCCCTCAGCCTAATGATAGTACACAAATTGGCAATCCACATTTCCACGGGTTCCGGGAAATTAAAACCCTTGTGCGTAATGACAAAAATGCATGAAATGCTTCAAAATAATAAACGTTTTCACGATGAAATGTCACAATATAAAAGTCAAGTGAGATCGTAAGAAACTCTTGTATTTTTATAAAATTATCTTTCAAAAAACCAAAATATAAAAAAAGCCTCCATCAATGTTGACCTCTCCAGCTCACCTTGTAATAAAATTACTTTTATTAAAACTCGGAATTTCCGACGGGAGAATTTAATAATTTCTGTTGCTTTATAATTTCCGTTGCCGTTCTTGTATTAGTATTTCTACAACATTAGTAATCTCGGGGAGAGGGGAAGAGGGGGGATACTCCGGAGCCCAATGAAGTGGACATAATGAGGGAGTAACTTCGTTACGGGAATTGTGTACTGGATCGGAGAATTCATTCCTTGAAGTAATTAAATGTTATCTATCTCTTAGTTAAATTTATTTGAGATGAAGCTTCCTTTTACTTTAAGGAAGTTGTCAATGAAAAACTACATTGCTTACCTGAGAATTAATAATGGATTGAAAATTATTTAATTAAGATAAAGTTTTAAATTATTTTAAATAATACGCATGTTTAACCACAAATTTAAACGTTACGTGTTGATTTATGTTAGATGGCTATTGCTACCATATGTGTATTTCCACAAAGATTAGCATCGACCGAAGAAAACCGGCGGTAGTGTGGGGCCGCCCTAAGCCTGATTACTTTTCAAACATTTTTAAATTTGTTTACAAGATTTACAAGAAATATTTGGGCTTTTAGAAGATTTTATGTTCATCTGTTTATGTTTTTTTTGTTAGTGTTTTGCGTAGAAATCTTAAAACTGATGATAATAAGATTTTTTTAATTATTAAAAAATCTGTATAATTTTTTTCCGGTTTTACCTTACAACGGGCATCTTCAGATTAAAACAATTTAAAAGCTTAAAATTTTAATTAAAACTGTCTTTAATAATCTCTTTGTGATTTCCGTAGTACAGTGGGAAGGAGTACAGAAGTTAAACTGGCTTTGAACCAAAGACTCTATGGTTCACAGAACCCGGCGTCAATTTTTGCACTATCTTGGAAATCAAACCTGCAACATGCCAAATCACAATCGTAAACACAAATTAGAATATAGTTATTCTATCTTATACCATCCATTACCTTAGTGAGTGGGCTTAATCATAAGATTGCCATCAGCAAGTGCCTCTAGCACATAAAACACAGTTTACAATTCTTAGAAATAAAAAAAACATAAATAAAACCCTCCAGATTAAAGGTACCTAAAGTACCTATGTATCAGAGTAAAGGTACATAGAGTACCTATGTATCAGAGTATAGGTACCTAAAATACCTATGTATCAGAGTAAAGGTACCTAAAGTACCTATATATCAGAGTAAGGGTACCTACCATAAAGTACCTATGTATCAGAGTAAAGGTACATAAAATACCTATGCATCAGAGTAAAGGTACCTAAAGTACCTATGTATCAGAGTAAGGGTACCTAAAGTTCCCATGTATCAGAGTAAAGGTACCTAAAGTACTTATGTATCAGAGTACAGGTACCTAAAGTACATATGTATCTGAGTAAGGGTACCTAAAGTACCTATGTATCAGAGTAAAGGTACCTAAAGTACCTATGTATCAGAGTAAAGGTACCTAAAGTACCTATGCATCAGAGTAAAGGTACCTAAAGTACCTATGTATCAGAGGAAAGGTACCTAAAGTACCTTTGTATCAGAGTAAGGGTACCTAAAGTACCTATGTATCAGAGTAATGGTACCTAAAGTACCTATGTATCAGAGTAAAGGTACCTAAAGTACCTATGTATCAGAGTAAAGGTACCTAAAGTACCCACGTATCAGAGTAAAGGTACCTAAAGTACCTATGTATCAGAGTAAAGGTACCTAAAGTACCCACGTATCAGAGTAAAGGTACCTTTTCTATATTTGAAATAAGATTACAAATAATTTGTTTTTGGAAGAAAACAATTTTATTTGTTCTTCTAAACATGTAAAATCGCTTTGTGGAGTCATATTTTTTAAATTAATAATAATTACTTTTATAAACCATTGTATTTAATACGTTAATATCTACATGTTTCAAAAGCATTGCTCTCCTCGTCAGGATAAACAATATACCCACTAAAAATAATGACAAGTAAAGATTATTAATAAGAAAATTAAACAAATTAATAACGGAAACAAGTGATGAAAGTAGGTAAGTAATTAATCAAAAATGAAAATTTATAAAAAAAAATTCCATAATATAATATTTAAAAAAATGCATTAGTAATTACAGAAGAAATTATCTTATTATTAATATAAATAAAATAAAGAAATACCAAGGCATAAAAACAGTAATAGTTATTATTATTAAAATTTTAACTATCAATATTGCACATATAGTTATTAATGTGAAATAAAATAAATAAAAAGTTTTTTAATAAAATTTAATTAACTAATTTAATTTGATTAATATTTACGTAATAAATGCAGTGGCTTTAAAAAAAGGAATTGTAATTACTTTAACAATTTCATTTATTTAGAATGAAATCAAACAAATCAAATTTAATGCTATTATTATTACCTAGAAATAGGTTTTACAATAATAATAAATCTGAGATAGTTTGCAGAACTTAATAATAACATTATTAAATTTGATTTACTTTAAATTATACAAAAGATTAACGGAGCTCTACGAATTAAACACACTAACAATAAATGAGAAAATACTCTGTTATGTTCTTGAATGAAATATTTTGTTTGCTTAAGACTTGCTTGTTTTGCATGGGAAGGACTTCAGAGAGAGAGTATTTATCAATTCGAAATAATAGTAGTATTATTAAGCAATTTGATAAACATAATGTTTTTAAAGAGAAAAATATTTATATATTTTTTAAAACATACATAAGCAGTAATATGTCTTTTACTGACCGTCCTAGGCACGTTATATAAAACATTAAAAAAAATTGCATTCCTTCTCCCGTACGTTTTTTTAAGTAAACGTTAACAAAGTTTTGTAATCCGCATTAGAAAAAAAAAACAAACTACGCCCTATTCTATTATTTTTCTCGGCATTTTAAAGAAAAAATATTTTTCAAAAAGTATTTTTTGAGGATATCCAACATTTAAAAACATTTTGTAAAACACGCCTAGGGCGATCAAAAAAGGTCATATTTCTATAAGAATCGCAATTTTAAAAAATGCAACGTAAATTTTTAAATAATTTTCGCTGGAAAAATATTATTTTTATTGTATTACGTAATAATATTATCAATATTTCGAGCTAATTTATTTATCAATTTATTTTAATAACTTATTGAAGCTAATAAACCTGGTTGTAATATTTAATCATTAAAGAAGATAATATTTACAAATCCTAAATGAAATACGAAAAAAAACAGTAAAAATCTGATAGCTATATCCGAGACACTATCTAGATTGCAAATATATTCGGGTAGAACTTAGTAATCATCATAAAAATAGCAGCTAATAATATGGGATTTAATGGTGGATAATATTGACAAGTCCTGAATTCGAGGCATGATATCGATGAAGACGGAATAAAGCGAACTGGTATCATAAGCTCAGTCAGTAGAGCAGTTGTCCCGGTAATACAGAGGTCCTGGTTTCGTATTTCATTTAGAATATCGTTATTTTTATCTCCTTCTATTACTAAATAATTATTCCTCTTAAGTTCACGTGTCACAGAGGTTGAAGAAAACAGCAGTCACAGACAGATTGGATCTGTTTAATAGATATTATATCAATAGTTACAAACTGTCGTGTGTTTTAATATGTTATTAACTATTTGCTGCATCCTCTTCGGGTTTCATCCACGAGTTTCGTCTTTGGCTCATAAATCTGAGTGATACATAACACAATCTTATCAATATTACTCAATACCATTATGTTATTTTTTAGTACTCAATTTTAAACGCTTTTTTTCCTCATAGCACCAACCAGTACCTATCAAACACATACACATAATCTCTTTTTACTTAATTATTATAATTTTTTTTTAGATATATTATACAACCATTCTATGTCAATGTTACCTTTTTTCTTCTATTTTGGTATAACGGTACTTATATGAACTAAACTTGTCATTTTGACTGTCCTAAAACGGGATTTGTTCCCAGTTGGGCAGTCAAAGCTTTCTTACATTTCATTGTTTAATAATGTGCGCTTCAAATAAATAAAATCTAAGTTTATTTTTATCAAAGCTAACTTTTGCACTTGACGCCGAGCCTTGTGATAAAAATCTTATCACATTTAGCGGGCAAAAAAAAAAACAAACGCACCACAAATTAGCATCCTCCTCCATACGATCAGGCCCGTAATGGCATTTACAGTGACCGCGACATTAAGAGGACAGGGTCTATAAAACGCCCGTTTCCAGTCCATTAGTGCGGAGTTTTCGCCCGTGGAGAAGGCTGGGGGCGGTGGGAGGCCAGGAGTGGTGTTACCACCCGCCGCCCCCCAGACGGTAATGCCGGAGATGCTATGGTAAACCGCCAATTTAACTGCCGAGAATTCAAGAACGATATTACTTCAATCATCGGATTGTGATTACGTGTGGGAAATATGATTAAATGTTGATACGAGTTGTGTTAAGTTTTATAAGATTGCTTTGAATATATTTGCGTGGGGTGATCCCGGTGGTTTTCTGACTATTAGTCAGAAACTATTGGTGAGTTTTAAAAACATATATTAAAAAATACAATGCGTTCTTTTTGCATGCTACAGCAAGAATTATTAAGAAAACAGTGAAAGTTTAAAAAAGATATAATATTCCAGGTCAGTTGTAAACGGTACCCAGTGCCGGTTACAATAATACTACTTTCCTGTGTCCAAATATTGGGTTCAATTTCATTTGTTGGGGAAGCCTTTGTATATAGGATATAATACATTAGGTAGTGGGGTCTATTGTGTGAATTGATTGGTGTTTCATATTATCTTTTGTGTTTGTGGATACAGACACGAACAGCGATAGAATAGGCAGGTTAGTGCGGTATTATTCATGCCAAATTACAATACAATGATTACCTGTAGTATTACTTCTAAACTAACCATTTACAAGCGTATTAAATGAGATAATCCGAAATAAGTCGGGGAAAACATAATATTTGTAGGAAAAAAACGAGATCATCAGAGTTAAAAAAAAAGTCATATAAACTTATATCTTCTTCTACTTGTCCTACTCGGGTCAGGGACCCATCGCATCGACAAGGCGCCTCCAGGTGTCCCTGTCCCGCGTTACGTCGACGGCATTCGTCCATGGTGGGTGCAGCCCCTCCCCGCACTACGTCTGCAACTTTTCTCAATTTAATTACATGTTTTATAAAACAGTATTTTTTTAATTAACTTTAAGAAATTTTACGAAATGTAAGACTAAAAAGTTCCGATAAGCTACTTTTTAGTAAATGGACTAACGGGTGCTTGTCATTCAAAATATTATAATAAATTTATAGTCAAGCTACTTACATATATATAAAATAAAAACATATGTAACAAACTTAAATCTTTAAAACACAAATACTTCATAATAATCTTACTCGAAGTATTTTTACTACTATCTAATAAATAAAATTTAGGACCCGTTCTCGAATGGAATGACGCCGCAATTTATTTTTTGCGGGAAGGATGTCCTTAAATCAGTCAGAAGATCAAAAAGGGTGGTGAATGTCAACCTAGGATCCCATTTTATTATGTGGTGCAGGCATTGAAGTGTGGGACTAGAAACGCGCACATATCTCAAAACTAATTCTAAAACTATCCTATTTCCAATATATCGATGTATGAAAAACATTGTAAAGGCTTTGAGTTATTGAAAATAAAACATCCAAGTCATAAAATCATTATTTGCGGTAATTATATCTGCAGAAAAGTCCCACAATGGACTGCGTTGCAAACCGTTACCTTACTTTAGCAAACTTGACTTTTCTGTGCAGTGTCTGCAGTAACGAGTGAAATGTTCATTCCTCAACGGACCGTCAGAGAGCAGCCTAAGTGTAATTTTAACGGGTTGGACAATAACTATAATTCCACGCCAGTTACTGCTTGCGAACGAGAAATCCTGGATATGTCTGTATTTTTTAATGTATTCAATTCAACCATGTAACTAACTATCTAACTAACCGTCACGCCGTTTCCCCGCAGGGATAGGCAGAGAGGACGGACCACCAAATAACTCGATTTTGGCATACATACTTCCTTCATTCACATTCATACAACGTATACAATCTCCTGTTATTCCGACTTCTGACATGGCTTTGACAAATGACTTCGGCTGGCCTTCCATTCACTTTAAATGCCCATAACTACTCCCACTTACTCCTTTCTTCGTTCATTCTCTCTACATGCCCAAACCATCTAAGTGCCCCTTTCTTTATCTTACACGTTAGGCTTACATCAGCTTTGCATTTTTTACGAATCTGTACATTTTTCACATGATCATACATGGTTTTGCAACACATTCGTCTCCGAGATCTCTTTTCTATAGCGTTCAGTCTACTTTCATCTTTCCTCTGCCAGTTATATCCTTCACTGCTGTACACCAAAGTTGGTATCAGCACTCCATTGCGGTCTGCTAACTTCGCTTCTTTGGACAACGTTTTGTTAGCGAAACCACGTATGTAATATTAATAACCGTATACTTGATTTAGTTTGTCGAATGAGAGTGATATAATTGTAAATAGAGATTGTTAGAGTATATTCTTCTAACAGACCACCATCCCCCACTAAAAACACTCGTCCCTTATTCTAAAAACGACAATCTAAAACTTAAACACTCCTACGTGTAATTTAAAAAAAAACCTGCTAACTACAGCGATGTGAATGATAGCATAGACAGGGAAGACTGGTCATATCGTAAAGAAAGTGAATTTTAAAAAAACGTGAATCATTTATAAAACCGAAAACGATCGATATTTCCAACTACACAGATGTTTAACTCTTTCAGAGTAGTTTTAAATAAAATCTTAAAAAATAGCATATTGTTACAAATTCCAAAATATCATTCCAGTTCTACAATTTCCACAAAAATAAGTAACCGACCAAGATCACGTGGCAACTTAGAAATCCCTAAATTTGAAACTATTGCTTCTTAAATACATTACGCCCACCGAGGTATTCATTTTTTTGATGCCCTCCAGAATAAAATCAAAATAAAAAATAAAAATAAACAAAAAAATTCTTTCAAATCACAAATCGAACAATTATCAGATAACTCCAAGAGTAATTACAAGTTTTAATTTCATCTTAAATTTTATAAAACTCTTAATTGTAAATAAATGTATATAAATTAGAAGAAAAAAATAAATAAACATATCCTCTGGAAATATTGGATCTAAATAAAAATATGACAAAATTAAAATGTATTTTGTTTATATCTCGTATGCGCCTTATTGCTGCATTTCTATTATCATGTACTTTTACTCTTCTATTTTGTAATTAATGGATTTTGTAATAACTATCGTGTAAAAAAACATAAACTTTATCTATATTACATTCTTGATGTATTTTATTTCTCTACTTAGTAACCATTACTGCCGGTACATAGCGCTGCTCCCCGACTCAAACACGAAAAATCATTCTCTATTGATTGGGTAGTTTTTGTTCAATAAATTTATACTTTTTTGTAATTAGCTATTAAGATATATCTAAAAATATTTTATTTGTAATATAAATATATTAAATAAAAAATAAATTAAAAACAAAAACTATTCTTTACTGGATATTTTTTTTTCTGATTCTATCCAACTCATTAATTATAAAGAAATTAACTATCTGAGGTGGTTAACTAAAGAATTAGTTCAATGAATTGCGGTTAAAATGTATTTAGATAAGAAATATAAAGAAAATACATCTTTATCATATTATATTCACACCCCAACTGTTGCCCTGATATATTTATTCAGTCATATTTTCAATTATACATATTTGAATTTATCAGTAACGAAAGAAGTTGGGAGTCGGGCCGTCTCATTAAATTTGTTTTTTCTATAACCCGACTCACTTACAAAGAAGCATGGTTTAGGCAAACAGGTTTTTTTAAAAATTTATAATTTATTATAATTTATTTTGTTTTATGGCTTCCACCCATTAAGGGCGATCTTGGCCATGTTTAATCAGTTAGATTTGAAGAGTACAGATTGTTCATAAAATTAGTTACTTTTTAACACGATTCAATATTTGGAAAAAAAAATTGAAGCAAATAAGTTACAGCGTGATATAGAAATAGAGATGAGGCCCCACGATGCAGCGACAGTGTAAGGAAGGAGGAGAGGATGGGGCCCCAAGCTGGCCGCCAGTGTAAGAAAGGAAGAGAAGTCCCACACGAGGGCGACCAGTGTAAGAAGGGTTAAAGGACACGTTGGGTGCTAGTGTAAAGAAGGCAGTTTAACTCAACTCGATGCCAGAAGCAGGGCTGATCTCAGGTTCCACCAGGTTAGCTCAATTGATAGAGGCATCACAACTTTGTCTCATATCGTAGGTCGGCCGCAGCCTTATATCGGAAGGTAACTAGCTACCAGTGAAAAGAGGCGTGCTTTCTGGACAGGGTTTATTACAGGGGAAACATTTACAGGTAATTACTCATGGGATTCACAACAAGGGGCAGTATCTAATCTAATCTGAAGTTCAATAATCTCTCTCTCTGGTGAATCTCAAATCGGGCATGATATTTAAAAGGGCACATTTATTACAGCACATAAAAGAGGATGAATAAATTCTGCTTACATGAGATGGTCAACGACAGGAGTTACGATCCCTTCAGCATAGAAGGTGTGAGGTCTAGGGACTCTGTATCTCACACGTATAACGTCAGGCAAGACACAGCAAATTCATGCACCGGTCACTAGCTTTAATATTTAGGTTCAGTGCAAAGATAACAAGTTACAATGTAATTAGCGGGCGGTCACGTGCCCAAGGCACGCCGCACGCACCTGACGCCTCTGCCTCAGGATTAGTAATCACGGGCGTTTGCTCAGTGCGAGCCCACGCCGTAATAGCGACCGTGTCCGATTCGCTTGTCTCGCCGGCCAAAAACAACGACGGCTGGCCGGAAACGTGTCATTATTGGTCCGGAGCGTGAAGCAACCAGCGGCTAGAACATATTCTACAAACGACTAGATTATTTTATTGTGTTGTAGCTGATTTTGTAACATAACAAGCGTTAATACATAAATTTATGTATCTTTAATCCCCCAATGACGTAAAATTTAATGCCATTTTTATAAATATATTTTGTTAATAAATTGTTAATTTGAGGGGTGTTGAGACTTAGAAGGCAGGGAATACTGGTAGGAAGTTAAATTTTAAGTTTTACCAATTCAAGCTTAAAGTTTGGAAATTGGTCATCGATAGGACACTCAAAGAAATTATGGTCCAGAGTATCCTCTGACCCACAATCACGCGTGGAACCTGGCGAGATGACTAAGGCAAGATCGAGTTATGAAGGAAATATATTTTTCGGCATGTAAGTATATTTATAAAACCATTTCTTGACAGGAATAAAAGGTTTTATTAATGAGTACTCATAACCTTTTATTTTATTTTATTTTAGTACATGAAACAGCAATATGCCCAACACTTACATACATGATTGTTTACATAGCAATAATAATCAATAAGTACAATAAACAACAACAAACATTATCTCGCAAAAATGTTAATAAGAATGAAAAAGTATTGAAAGGTCGAAAATATATTATAAAGTAGGTGTATAAACTAACTCCTTATTGTTACCTGTGCTGACTTTTTTGATACTTAATAAAGGGCATCATCACGTTATCAGTTTGTAATTAAAGGGCTTTTTTATCGATTAATTGTGTCAATAAAAATGTTTATTTCATTATTAGAGTAGTGTATAGTATTGTAATTTCTTAATATCCGCAGTAAAGGAGAGGAATATCCCGTATTTATGTGATAGGTTTTAATATTTAAAAAAAGTCTCTTATCCTCCTTGTTGATTTTCTTGTCGGAATATTGATGTTGATTTGTGATAAAATGTTTGGTGTATCAATTGATGCAAGCATAATTTTGTACAAAAAGTTTTTTGTTAAAGAACCTATTTTCCACTCAGAGGACCGATGTAATTTATTTACTTTTTAGAGGCAACTAGGTTTGTGGCTATGTTAAACACTGTGATACGTCACACCGCTTGTCTCGGAAGGTGATAACATACGACACACTGATATTTTATAATTTCGCTGTAAAAATTATAACGAAAACTCGGATTTAAAATTTATTTATTATATTATATACGAGTACGTCCTATATTGGCTTTCAACTTTCAACAACTAAATATTTCACCTGTCTCACGAACAAATACAGGAATAATATAGCGTAAGTACCATTCCAAATAATTAGCTACAGAGGCGAATATTCAAAACACACCTCACATTCTCTAGACACATATCTCAATAATTGTTGAGGATATATGCAAAAATCGTTTGTTTGTATTTATATTCAGAGCAGTTGAACATATCTACTATGCCTGAAAATGTGTGAAGTCTTGGTATAAGGGAATTTTTTAATGGTTCAATATTAAAATTATTGTTACAATTGAATAAAATTTTAGATAGAATAAAATTTTAGTAGTTCTAGTTGGAATTGAATAAAATTTTAGTAGTTCTAGTTGGAATATTAAATAGTTGGAATAGGTAATCCGAGTTTATAGTTAACATATCTTAGAAATTCATGTTGACCCTTTTCAATGGAACC
Organism: Halesus radiatus; assembly: GCA_022606495.2. Classification (NCBI taxonomy): domain Eukaryota; kingdom Metazoa; phylum Arthropoda; class Insecta; order Trichoptera; family Limnephilidae; genus Halesus; species Halesus radiatus. The sequence goes on along the minus strand of JAHDVE020012380.1, from coordinate 26,425 downwards.
AGAGTGAATTTCATAGCGAGGGGACCATATAGAAGAATTATATTTGACTACGAACTAAGGAAGAGTACAATAATTTTAGCGTTGAAATATTCCCGAAGTCTCTGGCATTTCGAAGAATGAAGACGAGCATTTTTAAACCTTTATTAGTTTTTGAATTGATATGCATACGAAAAATAAATTTAGTATCTAAGACAACGCCACAATTTGATTTAAACGCGTCACCATTCTGCCACATTTTGTGAAAATACGTTTTTATTTCTTTTAACCTTCACCCTCATTTTCCTTGTTTTTTAAATAATAAAACTTCTACGAATGCCATCTCGAGTTACCAGAAAATAATGATTAAATACAACAATCCAATTTCCACCGATTCACCTAGCAACGACCGCCACTTGATTACAGGGTAAGTACCGAGTACAGGTTGGGCTAAGGGTAGATCCTGTACCCCTCCAATCCTCCTTTAGTCGGCAGGACAGCCCTGACAGGATCCCCTCTGTCGGGGGGAGAGGGAAACCTAATTAATTCGGCAGAGGGATGAATTAATCGAATTTTCCTCGCAGGTAAAAGTACCGAATGAGGGGAGGAGTTAAGAATCAACCCCAAAAGGGTGGAAAGGTATCTTTACTTATATGGAAATGTATCTGAATGTTTTATATTGGATATTGTTTTATTGATTAAAATTAAGGAGATTCACGTGTGTGCTTGTAGAAAAAAGTCAGTAGATATATCGTATAAATAAAAATCGGATCTATATATCTGAGACACCATCTACATTGCAAATATATTCGGGTAGAATCTAGCAGTCAATATAGAAATATAGCAGCAAAAAAGGAATTAATTGAAGATGTTATTGGCAGTTCATAAAGTGAATTTTTTTCTTATTCTACGAAAAGATAGATATTTTCGTGGTAGTGGTCGATACTACCAGTTGAAGTTACCAACCCTTTCCCAGGGCATTTTAACGAAACGAATAGTTGCACCTCCCATCACCGTATGCCATGATTCTTTTCTTGTGAAAACGAAACGAGATCATCAGATTGGCGCAGTCATTCCTCAGGCGTAATCATCACGTTGGGGGAGGCACCAGTGGTCTTCCGACAAGTGGCTCGGGTTGCAAACTCCTTACTGCATGCATTGAGAGTGTCTAAACTGTTCCCTTGATGGTGGGTTAACAATACAAGAAATAACAAGAGCCAAGTTACTATCATTTTCGCTCTTTCAGAAATGAACCATTTCTTGAAACTTCTGTATTTGTGTTTAATTTCCTGGCAGGTTCTTTCCACCTTTCTTGTTCCCATTTCATTCCCTTTTCTCCCTACAGCCTCAGAACATACCTACCCTAAATTGAGGATGTCATAGTACCACTGGCTTCGAGCAATTATTGGGTATATACATATAGTATATAGGAAGGAGAAAAACTACGAAACGAAACAATGGAACAATGAGACAGATATATGCTTACATGTAACAGAATGGGACAACACATAAAGAAAGAGACAGAACGGGGAATTCTGGGACTAACTACCAAATGTATGCACCCATTGCTCGCCGACATGCACTTAGAAACAAATTCACCTCTGCTATAGATACATTTAATATGAGTTTACCCATATTTAGATATTTACTATACTTTATGATGGAAAAAAAATCATTAGGTTTAGGTGAGTATTTTGGCCTCAAATCCAAAATTAGGTTTTTTATGAAACAAGCGCAGTCGTTCCCCTTGGAGTGTGTGATTTCGTTTCAATTTTACGAAGCAGATAATCGTTTTGTTTAGTCTTGTTATGGCGGACGAAACTAACATTAGAATAATACATAATAATTTAAAGATTAAAAATAATTCAAAATTTTTAAAAATTAAAAGAATAAAAAAAAATCAAATAATTACAAAAATTAAAAGAATTCAAAGAATTCAAAGAATTCAAAGAATTCAAAGAATTAAAAGAATTAAAAGAATTAAAAGAATTAAAAGAATTAAAAGAATTAAAAGAATTAAAAGATTTAAAAGAATTAAAAAAATTAAAAGAATTAAAAGAATTAAAAGAATTAAAAGAATTAAAAGAATTAAAAGAATTAAAAGAATTAAAAGAATTAAAAGAATTAAAAGAATTAAAATAATTAAAAGATTTAAAAGAATTAAACGAATAAAAGAATTAAAAGAATTATAAGAATTAAATAATTAAAATAATTAAAAGATTTAAAAGAATTAAAAGAATTAACAGACTTCCTCGAAATTAGAAAATCCCTGAATAATAATGCTAGTATTTTGAATAACCAAATTAACTTATCGTTTAGTCCCATTCTTAATATTTTTCCAATAAACCGCTCTGTTCTTCCCGGAAATCCCTCAATTACCCCTACCCATTTGCTTACCCCCCCCCCACTCCAACACCAAAGATGTATATGTCTTGTCAATAATCTATATCATAAGTTAGTTATAATATTCTCTTGATGAAGGAAGGGTGCTTCCGAAACCGGTGTTAATAAAATAAAAGTGGTCTGCAACAAATTTATGTGTTTTTTTATTGTAAATTATGGCGAGCCACAAAGTTAATGCTTTTTAAAAATATGTAATTAAAATAATTATCAAAATTAAATGAATTTAAAGAATTAATAGAATTAAGAGAATTGTAATAATTACAATTAGTTTTAAAATAAATAGAGGTAATTAAAACCATACCAATAATTATTTAACTTATTTATTTGATAATTTATCAAATGCTCTCCAAATGAGATATTTCCTATAGTTTCGACACTTCAATAAAACACGTATACAAATGTATTATCTGAACGAGATCGTACCAAAATTTATTATACATATATAATATGTATATTTATAACTTCATTACTTTTGTCAAAGGTTGTCTACCACTGTCCCGAACACATTAAAGTCGAAATTCCGAAGCAGATTATCCCCTACTTTTGCAGTCATCCGCCAACTGCCTCTGATGGACCACTGCACCTGCGGTTCCACTACGACGGCAGACAGCAGCACGCATCATAGTTCAACATAAAATCTGTTCCACAGCACTACCCGCTAGTGCCCCATTCATCGCACTGAACACAACATTTCTAGAAGCGCAATGTACGCCGAATTAAAAAAAAAGAATGTCATTAATTTACATAAGACTTTTCGACTCCTATACTAGATTTATGGTTCAAGAAAGAATTTTAATATTTATAAACTTTGCATTTTCAAAATTATTAATATTGACTGATCTTATTTGTTGCAACTAATTAAGTTCAATATTCTCTGTATTCTTTGCTCATACTTGGAACCAATAATTTGCTTTTCCTCAAACAACACTCAACTAATTATGGTGTTATGTGTATCATTCACGAGGGAATAGCTTTTTCCAACAAAATGCTTGTTCGCGTTACTCACGCATATGGTACAACGATGTATATGTGCATAAAATCTCTATCCTGTGACATACTTACATTTGTGATGTGTTTTTCCCGCATAAAATGACAATATTTTCATAATTAATTTATGGTGATGTGAATTCTAATGATTTAATTCGATGTGTTATGTTGCTTGGGTCGTGTGAACATACTGAGTAGTGGGGAATTAAAAATTTTAGTAAGTTCATTAATTTATAATTTTGAAACTGTCAATTCATGGTAGAATTCCATTTTAAAATGATTTATTTTTTTTATTAGAAAGGGTTTGTAACTTTTTTCCATGTGTTCGTTTTGGACCGGATCGGTTTCGCCCTATCACGGTCATCTTCAGACTGGCACAATTAAAACAAAATTTATGGTATATATAGCATCGATGTCAGGAGTGAGTCCACTAGCTTTCTAACATTGTTTTTATGACTTGGAATTTTTTATTGCTGACTGTACGGCTTTGCAATTATGTTTAAAACTACTTTCAGGTTAGTTTATTACCTTTTGGAAGATGGATTACATTGTGTTTGTTTACTGAATCTATGTGTATTTTGAAAATCGTATAAAGTCATTCGTGTCAGCTTTTATTTCAACAGATGGTTATTTCTGGTTTCGTTTTTTTCTCTGTGATTTCCGTCTTGTTTGCTAAAATGGTTTTTATAGCAGTTTTTGTCCTGTAGTTATGTGAACTACGGGTAATCAGGTAAATTTTAATAAGTCGATTTTTAAGATATTTTATTATGTTATAATTGGTGCACATCAGGGTAATATCCTTCTTAGAGTTCGCCTTGGATGTCTGCGACAAAATTCTCAGTTACATTTTACCGTTGCATTTTATTATGTGTTACCTACTTACATTCGTAATAAAAAATCATATTAATGAATGTTATACTAGGATCATTTGTTCGTTCATTAATTTCCAATTGTTCAAGTAAATTTAATATAAGACCCCTTATTTCTATATGTAAAGGTTTTGGTTCTTGTTGTCGAGCGGGACGTGATTACACTTTGAGGTGGTATTTTTGGTACAAGTCGAAATGATTTTTATGAGGCTTTACGAAAATAATTTTCGATAAATATCTAACGAAATGAACTCTACCAAAACCTTGTTCAGGCTTTAACTTGAATTTTTTCTCAAATAAATATATATTTTTGTCCTCTTTTTGTCATTAATTTTTTTTTTAAAAACTATGTGATTACCACACAAGAGTCCCACTGCTCCCAACTGTCTGGAGCCAGTGAGACTATGGCAATCCCAAGTGGAGTATATTGTGAGGCTGAAGGTAGTGGAGAGGAGTAGGAGATGGGAAAGAGGAAGGTACGGAAGTACCTGCCTATTCAGATCTGGTCACCAAATAAAGCTAAAGCTATTTCAAGCAATGTTTCGATTCTGAATTGTGGTCTTTCACCAGGACGATACTGAAAGTATCCTCCATTCTAGATGGTACCGCAAATATACTACATGTATTATTTTAAATGAATACGTTGTGAAATAACACAAATTAATCATATGAACTTAATTTGCGAACGTCGGTATTTCTCCAGATTGGTAGTCGATGATCGTAAGCACTCAATCACGGAGGCCATCATTGCCTCATTCGTGTATTATTCATGTGCTGTTTTTTTCTGTAGCTCTTGTTTACCTCTTATCGTGTTGTGTATTTTGTGTAAATGGCAATGGTCCGTTAATCTATTAATAAATAAATAAGCAAATTTTAAAAAGTTTTTCTTTTTCACACGACGTAAAGAAAATTTGGCAATCCTTCGGACACACGAATACGCCCGCAACACACTTCTATCGGTTATCTCTTCGGTGGTTCACCGTGAGCCCGGAGTGTCCCGGTCGCATCTGACCGACACGGGAACCGCATTAGAGACCCGAAAGGAACACAGTCTGAAATTTGAATATTTTGGGGTCTCTAGTGCCGGTGGTGCTGAGTGCTGAGTGGGTTCGGAATCCGTGGAGGGTGAGTGAACTAGTTTTGGATAGGCTAATGGATACACTTAGTATTTAGCTACTGATAGTTGGGGAATTGGTCCAAAACCGGTGGCTGATGAACACTTAGCGGTTTTCTGCATGCAATTTCTAATATACCTGTCGTAATTTGTCGATAAAAATATCTTCACGCCCATAATTTTTTTTTGTTGTAATTACATTCGGAGTCTGCAAAAAATATAGTATGTTTTCAATAATTTTTGGTGATCTCCAACGATTTAAAATAAAAACATAACTAGCCACTTCATCGCGGGAGTAGGCAGAGAGGACGGTCCGCCAAACAACTCTATCTTGGCATACACTTCTTGCTTCATTCACATTCATGCATCATCTTATACATTCTCCTCTGTTATTCTGACTTCTGACATAGTCCGATTCAAGTTTTTAATTCACTTGGCGTCCCCGGCTTCTTCTTCCATTTACATTTGCGACATATATTCTCCTTACACCCCTTCCTTCGTTCATTCGCTCTATTTGCCCGAACCATATAAGCGTACTTTTCTTAAACTTACTTATTACGCTTATATCTGCCATGCATTCTTTACGAATCTCAGCATTTTTCACACGATCACACATGGTTTTTCAACACATTCGCCTCAGAGATCTCATTTCTACAGCATTCAGTTTACTTTCAACCTTCCTCTGCCAGCTCCACGCCTCACTGCCATACACCAGGGATGGTATCAGCGCGACATCTTTGGACACATTTTTGTTAGCGCCAACCGCGTTTAGTCCTATGTTAATGGAGTTTCCTGCATTCATTCTCCTTTCAATATCCCTATCAATCTTTCCATCTCTCGTAAACATACTTCCCAAATATACAAACTTATTCTCTCCCAAATATACAAACTTATACTCTTACTTCTCAAATGTACAAACTTATACTCATACTTCCCAAATATCCGTCAGTTAAGTAAGATGAGATTTAATATAGATGTTTACTATCCATTGCAGTGGCGTGCATTGGTATGTAGGTGTGCAGGTGTTGATGATGAACATTTATCTTGAAACACCGAACGTCTTGATTTACAAGATTTATTACAGGTAAAAATCTTAAAACTCTAAGAAAAACACATGATATTAACACAATGCAGTGAGACTTTCTCATAATGTTGTTGATCGTTTATCAATTTAATGCTGGTTAGATTATTCGCCAACGGGCTACCATGTTGATACGTCAGTTTCTTGTACGACCACTGAAGTTAAGCAACGTCGGGCGCAGACGGTACTTGGATGGGTGACCACTTGGGAGCGACGCGTGCTATTGGCCCTTTTTACCCTCCACTCAGAAAACATAAAGGTGACACAGGCGCCTAGGGACGTAATTATTTATCAGTGATTTAAAAAATAAATAATACAAATGCAAAAAATTGTATCAATAACATTGAGACAATTTTAAATAAAATAATCGATGGCGCTCTCGTGGCGGTACCGTGAACCACGGGTAAAGTGTAGACCGCTGTCGAGAGCGACGCCTCTGGCGGATTAATGTACCAAACTCCATGGCGGCAGCATTTGAATCTGCTGCTAGCAATATAAACACACACTATGTATTTTTGATCAGTTTAATTTTGTACCCTGATGATGCTTGTGTTAAGCGAAACCGGTCGGTACTAATAAAATTAAGCAAATCTCGTGGTTAAAAACAAAGTTCTTGTTTTATTTTCATAATTTTAAAAAAAAATTAAAATATTAGTTTAATTGCACCCTCCATTTTTTTAAAGTAGGTACAGCTTTTCAGAATCTATGGACTGCACGCCACTGATCTTTTGTGACCTGGCAAGTGCCTACTTATATTCTGTATTAATGTCTCTTGATCAGACCTATAGATAGAGGAAACACAAAGGACGGTAAATCATTCCGCAGTCGAACTGCATGGGATGCACTCGTATGTGAAAATTACAAAGAATTTTTTTTTTTTAGAATCCACCTTGTCGTCTGTAGATCTTGATTCAAATGAAGATATTTCAACAACGAAAGTACTACCTCAACGGTATTGAGAAACTATTAATAAGTCTATTATTCCAAACATTCCCTGTTCACTGAGCAGATACCTACTAGAGCGCCCGGGGCCTGGTTGCCAACGACAGCTGAAACAGCAAATAATAATAACAAACAGCAGACGGTTCCGGATACCATCTGCACCACTGAACAGATAAATCGGTAGAAATGTTCTGTGGGCGTGTCCGTAAAATTAGAAACGCTGTTAATTGAAATAACACCCCCAAAAAATTAGGGAGGCTGATGTCTTCAGCTGGTCTCCAGAAAGCTAGTTTGTTGAGGGCCCATTCAAATCTTTCTTTCCTCTAGATTTTTCTCACATGGTTTACTTCATCTAATCAATTTATAGCATAGTCAAATTAGACGAAAAATGCCTGTCACGCGCGTTGCTCCGTAAATTTAGTAGTAGTTTATACAGCGATATTCTGTAAACCAGAGGTTCCCAACCTTATTTGTCTGACCGTTGGCTTTTGGACTACATTTTTCATCAGTGCACCCCCGTTTCATTTTACGCGACAATCCTATTCTTCTTCGCATGGTGGAGGAGAGTCGGTGGAGGTCGTAGATGCTGAGGTTATTCAGCCAGTCTACGGCATCGGAAGTCTCTTGATTCTGAACAGGTGTACCATAGGGAAACCGATTAAGGGGACATTCTTCTACGATGCGTTCTGTTAGAATATGTCCACATTCACAGAGTTTGAAATCCTTTGGAACCCATTTATGCATCATATATGTACAAGGGCTGTGGCTGCACCGGATGCGATTAAATCGGGTCCACGCCTTCCGAGGGAGAGACAACCCTCGCAATTTAATACTAGGGTCTACAACAAGATGCTTATTTGTAACAGTGCGTTTTACTAGCTTACGATTTAAATAAAATAATGATCCAGTAAAGCAATGTTTTATTGTATAGAGCATGATTAGGTAATGAAAGTCACATTAACAATATTTAAGACTCTTATTAAATTTGAATATGTACAGGGGTCTACAAATCTTCAAGATAAATTGGCAAATGATTAATTAACAAAATGAGGGATGAACAGTTATAATCTAGGTACTTATAAAATATCTAATGTGACTAAAATGAAAGAACCTCCCTAAATAAAGTTGGGCGCCACATTATGTAAAATAACGAATTTAAGATAAGTAACCGATGTATAACCGAAATACTACATACTGATTGAAGCATGCCCTATAGCAGCTTTTCAACGAGTGGACTGTAATACGACTAAATTGCATTCGATGTATTTGAAATCATGGGAAAAATTGGTGTGAAAGGAAAAGTCCTACCTTATACTCGTATAAGTGGAAATGTTTGGCGGTCTTCTTTCACACACTGCACAAACTGTGGAATATCCAATGATTTGGTGCGACACGATGAATTTGCGACACGATGAAATATTATGATATGTTCACACACCGAGAGCCATAGTTCAACTGTCTATGTCACAATTTTATCACAGAGGGCTTCACTCAAGGTAGGTAGGACCTCGTGGGAAGGGCAATGGAATTGGAACAATATTTAGGACATTGGGAAATGGAATATTCTAAAAACTGTTTCAACACTAAACACTGATAGAAGGTCTTCTTTGGAATATCCATGGTTGCCTCGAAATGGTTGTTGTGCTGTGGAACAGCCTGTGCTGTGGTGCTGTCAAACGAAGACTGAAGTTAGCCTCCTAGAGATCTATGCAGTTAGCCGAGCGTATTCTTCTTTTTTTAAAAAAGATCTTCATGGTTTCTCTTATTAATATCAAAAGTGAACGGGGTGAGTAGAACAAACCATTTGATGTTTTCCACGTCAATCATATTTTCGCGACAATGCGATAAAGTGTAAATTTATACACTGTGGCTGATAGATACTAACTCTCATTTCCGCGATCGAGTCTATACCCCGACACAATCTTTTCATCCCCCGTTCTCTTTTACGATACTTTTTGCTTTTGATAAATACTTATATGCATATTTTATTATGTGGTTCATTATTGTTCAGCTCACAACAGGTCCCGGGAACCCTACTTCGGTGTTATAACACCGTAAAGAAAATGACCCAAAAAATTATTAATCCATTTATAAATTAATAGAATAATTTAACACTTCATTTTGTTGCATGATTCATTCAACAATGTACCGAAGAAAAATTTCAATTCATAAGGATAATTTATTAAAAATATTTTAGTAACCCTCGCACCCCATTTCGGCCCTTCACCGCGTCCTATTTGCTCGTGAGGCCACCACCACTTGAATCTTGCCAATGCACCTTACTTATTTTGAAAAAAAATACAGTTGTATAATACACAATTTTACAAATTAAAATATTACTTTGGTGCATTAACCGGTGAAGTTACTAACGGAATATTGGAATAATAAAAATCAATGTAAGTTTGTTTGTTTGTCCTCGATGTTCTCGAAAATTACTCTACAGGTGTCGCTGAAAATATCACAGTTTGTTTTTATTAGTGCCGAAAAGGTTTAGAAAGTAGTTTGAATGAAATCCAATATGTAAAACTGTTGCTGTAACGTTTTAAAAAAAGTTTTAAAAACATTGAACCCGCCGTAAATGTTTTATTTAGGTTAGCACATAGATATAACACTCTGGTTAGCCACAGATTGCATATTCAAAAGATGAAGGTTTGTTTGGGTAGAGTATTTTCAAATTGTAAAACACAAGTAGGTATCTACATAATAACTCTATTATTTAGATGTTTTGAAAAATAAACGTTTGGAATGAAATAAAATTTTCAAATAGTTTCATTGTTTAGAGATAGTTACTTTCACAGTCAAATGAATTATGGCACCCAAGTGACAAGCAAGAATTTACAACTTCATAACACTTTATTTAAAAATAAAATAAAATCCCGAGCAAGGCCGGGTACACAACAGCTAGTATTAGAATAAAAATCTGAATATTTGTAAATGGTAAAACGGAAAGAGGAAAAAAAACAACAACATTTTGATGGTGAAATTGAAAATACCATAATAAAATAAATAACCTACTTTCTAAGAACCACAAAGTAAATAAAATTTAAAATGCATATGTATATTGAGAACGTTAAATCTAATCATGTAAAAAATAATATAACACACAGCAGGGGTAAGGAGTTATAACTAACCGTGCGATTTATTTTTTTTGTAATGGATTTACTAAATTGTCCGGGGATAAATGGAAGCATTAGCGTCTAAAAAGATGTTTTTGTATTTTGGACATGTTCTTTTTAAAAATGAATGTTGTGTGTAGTTAGTTTTTGGGTGTGGGGAAGTTGATTTGAGGGTGTGTTTCGCATTGGGCAGTAGAAATAAATGTTTTCTAGAAGGTTGTAATTGTCGATATATTATATTTATACTTATTTTATCCTATAGAATACTAATTTAGACTTTTTGGAGTGTTCGGTAGAACCGGAAATATTATTTGAGAGCCTTTTTTAAAGTTTCATTGTTGAAATTGTTTTGCGGATTCCAAATCACTCATGCAAAATCCGATATTGAGAGAATAAATAAGACGTAAAGTATTTTAATTATGTTCGGCGATCTACTCGTAAATGGTTTAGTCACCCTTGAATTCTAGAGGATTATACGCCCTGTCCAGAGTACATTATCGGCGCGATATTTCGAAAGTGGTTTAACGTACAATATGCATGGAACCAATTTGAAGATAATGGAGTTTTCTATATTTTTTGTGAAGAATTTATCGACGTATAGTGCGTTTAGGATTTTGTCAAATATTTATTCGTAACATGGAAAGGCATGTGCATACAAAAATTCAGCTTTGTAGGAATTATTCCGATCTAAAACCCTTATTTGACTTGGCTATTATAGAACTTTCAGAAAGTATAGATTACACTTCTAAGAATTATCTGTTCAGTGATCTGCACCCCCTCTCCTGGTAGTATTGTTACGTTGGCGCCCTTAAACCCTGTCACAATATTATTTATCTAGGAAGCTGCCGAGCCCCTAATCTCCGAGGGATAATTTATTCCCGAACGCTGAATGAATAATAAGATGCAAAGGAAAATGTATGGAATTGTCAGGTAGGTACTGCTACTGATTGTGTAAAAAATACTGCTGTTCAATAGAATTGCGCTGGGATTGTAAGGGAGGAAAAGTATCGATGTTGAGAGGAGTGATTTTTTTTAAATCGGGACCTATTCTTGAGGCATTTTGAGAAAAAGAGAATTAAAAAAAATTAAAAAAACTAAATAAATATGTGATTACCAAGCAAGAGTTCCCAAGATGTTCCTAATGGTCTGGAACCAGTGAGACTATGGCATCCTCAATTGGGGTATGTTGTGAGGCTGAAGGTAATCGGGAGGGGAAGGAGGCAGGGAAGAGGAAGGTGGAGATTCAGATTTGGTCGCCAAGCACGGCTAAAGCCATTTCAAGCAACGTTTTGAATCTGAATGGTGGTCTTTCATAAGGGCGATACGGAAAATATCTACCATTCAGGAACATGCCTTAAATATACTACATATTATTGTAAATGAATAAATTGTTAAATATCACAAATTATTGAAATGAAATTCATTTTCGCACGCGGGGGTTTGAACCCGCGACCTCCGGATTACCACTCAACTACAGAGACCGTCAAATAAAATCAATGATTTTAAAAAAAAATTGCTTACGAAGTAATAAATTTCTTAATGAATCATGAAATTTAACAGTGTATTTGTTGCATGTCATAATGTAGACCGACTGCACAGAAATGCTAGAATTAGGTACCCATAAGTGGATTCCAATAAAAAAGGAACTGCTATACAATATGTTATTTTTTATACATAAAATTCTGAAAAACCGAATAAGTAAAAAAAATAATTATGGATTAAATTGTTTTTAATAAAAATATACATATTTATGAAACCAGATATTTAAATAGAATTAGATTACCGCATATGAGAAAAACAGAGGCACATAACTGCTTCATGTATGAAGGACTGAAAATGTATGGTGGGATGCCAGAAACTCTCATGTATTTAAAAATAATGGTTATGTTTATTGTAAAAATATAATAATATCATCAATAAAATGTAACAATGTACATATTAGTTTATGCATACAAAATGTAAGAAATTCACAATCATTCAAAAAAAGGGAACATGTTGTGAGGTTTAACGGAGTGGGGGGCGGAAGGTAATGGGCAAGGTTGGAAAATACCCGGCAAATACGATCTATTTACGTAACACAGCAAAGTATACCATTAAAGCTAACAAAAATTTTATGTGATTACCTGAGAATAGATATATTTTTTTTAAAAGAAAGTTGCGAATAACCTGATAATATTTGAAAATCTCTTGCTACCATCACAGTAAGCGGAAGATGTTGCTTGTGTCGTAATGGAGGACTTAGCCAGCCGAGGAATTGAACTCACGACGCCTGGGTGAGACCCAAACGCGATGCTAATTCAGCCACTGACCGGCTTCATTGTTCCAAGTCAATTCCAAGTTGTGACCGGTCAGTGACTGAGTTGATATCGCGTCTGGGTCTCACACAGGCGTCGTGAGTTCAAATATTGCCAAGTTATTCGTAACCTGGGAATGTTGTTTGTCTTATGCAAAAATCTGCCACCATTATTTTTCTAAGCAGAATCCATTTTCTTCTCCTACAGGAACCTAGAGTCCTGCATCAATTGTTGTTGTGTTTAATTCATAAACTCCATTTATTTAAAAAAAAAAACGATTAAGATTCAACAAATTAATAAGAACAACTTCGTATACACCATTTTTTTAAACATATAAATATCAACATGTTTCGAAAATATAAAATAAGATTTGTTTAAAACAACTTTTGCTATTAATTTCTATTTCTCTTATCGACTTTCCCATTGGAAGTTGGCTAAAATCTTGGAAACCATCACTTGCCCACCACATCAGGTGAGATTTAATCATAAATCCAAAAATCATTCTAACCTAACATGGATTAATATAATTAATTTTCTATTCGTATTTCAAATGCTAATAAATTTTGCAATATTCATAATTTTAATTTTAGCCTATTAGATAGAGAACCTTCATAAACATACATAAAAGAAATTTTCGTGTTTTTGAAACACCAATATCCAAAATATCTATGTTTAGAAAGTTTCAATCAAACATTTAAAAAAAAAATAATAAAAACAAAGAAACCGTGATTGTTTTTGAGTGCTCTCTTGTTCACCAGAAGAAAAAACTACTTTCGGGGACACATGTTTGTTTTTGACATATTTCGATAAGTGTTTGGTTATCGTTGTCCTTTTAAACCGTTAAACCATTCCATATTAGAATTAACCCAAATCATCATTATTTTGTCGTCGTTGTTTACACTCCAGATAATAATTTTAAATCTACTTTTCACAAAACTAGAGCTAACCAGAATGCCATTGCTAATATACCCAAATTTAAAACTGCTTTAAAAAGGAACTATAAATATCTCTCCACTAAGCTCTATGATTCACTTCCACCAGCAATAAAAAAAGGATTATGTAGACGCTTTTAAAAATCAAATCAAAACCTGGTTCAAAGAAATCAACGAAGCGGAGTTATTCAGCATTTTTAAAAGTACGTGATAGGAGCTTAAAATAATCAGTAACTAAATAAAACCCAGTCCGCCTTAGCACAGGAACCCCTAGTGACGAGGAATCCAAAAAACACCCTGAATTGTATTATTAGCCTTGTTATTTGTTATTGTGCAAATAGACCAATAAGTGTATTGAAATTAAAATTTAAAAAAAAATTACGTGTGGGTACAGCGTACATGAAATAATATTCGATCAGGCCTTTCGAAATATGAATGTACTATGTTTATATCTTGTATGCGCCTTATTTCTGCATTTCTAGTATCGTGTAATGTCAGTCTTCTATTTTGTAGTAACTATCATGTACAACAATACAAAACTTTATCTGTATTACATTCTTGATGTACTTTTATTTCTACACATACCACTACTGTCGCTACATGGCGCTGCTCCCTAATTCAAAGACGAAAAAATTTCTCTATTGATTTAGGCACTTTTTGTTAAATAAATATATACTTTTTTTGCAATTAGCTATTGAGATATATCTGTACTATTATATGTTTTATATGTATCATTATTATTATTATTATATATTAAATAAATAAAATAAAAATAAAAATATATATACATAGATTTTAGATTCAATGTTATTATGAAGTTTAATAATGTTATTATGAAGTTCTGCAAGTATTTTAGTTTTTATTATTGTGACAGCTGTTTCAATTGTGGTTAGGCCACATTGCGATGAATTACTTAAACAAGTTAATTTACTCCCTTAATTTAATTCTCTATTCCGTTGGGTACTTACATATGTAATATGTTTTCTCCACATTAAATGTCAATATTTTTTGGAATGATTTCTGTATTCTATTGACTTATTTAAATATGTTATTTTGTTTGGGTCGTGTAAAGATACTGAGTAGTGGGATATAAATCATTTTCCTTACATTATTAATTTATGTTATATTTAAATCATTATTAAATTTGATATATGTTAAATTTAAAAATAAATAAATAAATGCAGTTCTACGAATTAAACACAAATACAATTAATGAAATAAATACATTGAAACAATTAGAGTTGGGTCTGATAGCTAATGGTTATACAGCAAAAGAAGCATTTACGCAAAATTGCTTAAATGTCCTTTTTACCTTACACATAAAAGAATATTGCCTTGATTTATCATTCCCACAGTCTTCCCTCTCATCCTAAACGCCATTTATCCAACGCACGCTTTGCCGTCATAAAAAAGGTGATTGTCTGTCGAATCAAGAGCAACCTGCAACCTTTATACAACCTAATATCGAGCCTTCCGTCTCCTCAGGTGAGCGTACCCAATATCCTTTGACAACGTGACTATATGACGTGTTCGGCATTTACCCGCTAAAACCTTAGTGAGAAAATGACTTTTTCAGTTAAAATAGTGTTTTGTGGTCACCGTGAGTATTTTTTTTTTCAGATTGGCAAGTTGAGTGAAAGAGAACAGTAAGTTCATACATTTTAAAAAATTCAGACGGCCCAAAAAAATATGATAGAATTTTATTATTTAAGTAGCTGAAGTACCCGGCGTTGCCCAGTGTTATTAATAGTTTGGAGTAAAGTGTTATAATCCCTAACCCTACTCCTACTCTTACTTCCTACCTCTACCTAGTAATTTTCTTCTTATTTTCAACGTCAAGTGTGCAAAATTCCCCCAAGACGGGTGGAAAAGGGGGATGAGGGTGGTTTTTCGAAACATCATATAGACAGTGACCTTCATGGTTTGTTGGTCAAGTTTGCAAAATTAAATATTTGTACACAAAACAAACACACACCCGCCCGGGACATTCTTCTTTATATAATAGAAGAAGAAGAAGATAAAAGAAAAAGATGTGATGTTACAAGAGATTATGTTGGCATTATGTGGGTAAATTTTAAAATGGTGGTAGGATTAATGAGAATGTCAATATATTGATGTAAGCGCTTTATAGATGATGTAAACGCCCATCAGGTGATGTTGGTAAGCGCCCTAGAAGAGATGTAACCGTTCAGGAGGTTATACGAAACGCCCTTGAGATGATATCAGCGTCCCTGAGGTGATAGAAGTGCCTCTGAGCTACTTTAAGCGCCCTCCTGCCCCATAGTGATAACTTTATGCAATAAATAACAATGTGTTTCCTGAAATTTTTAAAAGAATTTCTGTTTATGTATGTAGTAGAAGAGTGTACAAGGGAACATAAATGCATAAATCTAATTATTGTTACAAATTATTTAATTTTCCGTGTCTTCTCTCACTATTATGTGTCGTGAAGTTAAAAATACATTTGCGTTTTGAGTTTTTTTTGTTTATTTATTTATTATATTGGGTTTTTACAGATGTTCACACTTACGTACGAGCAATCCAGTTATAAAAACTCAGTATTACACATAATCAGACAAAGGATACATATAACAAAAAATACAAAAACTCACACAATGATACATAATACAATAGAAACAAGATAAACAAAGAGAGACACACACAGGTAATATAATTAGCCCGATCATTGTTACATATTTTTAAATAAATAACAGGATTTTTTTTATGAAACTGTAGACAAACATGTATACATTAGCACACTCTATCTTATTATATAGTCGTCACATTTGAGGGAGAGGACTAAAGTAGGGAATATTATTTCTGTGAGTATTCAGGTGGAGTGTGCTATGGTGTTTTAAGCAATAGGAATTAGGTACATTTATTTCAATACTGCTAAGACATAATATAGTATCTAAATGACCGTGAATTACTGTGTATGAACATATTAAATCAATATTTGCCTTCTTATTTTAACTGAATTAATGTTGTTGTAAAATTTGTTTTGTCTTTCAGCCAGTAAAAAGTTGCACGGCTGGCAGCTTTTACTATTTTTTGTACCTGCTTTGTAGGCAATCCAGTTACTGAACAATCACCGCCGGAATGAAAGGATCCTGTCACCGGGATCTAATGGGCGGCTAACTACTTCGGGAACGGGAATATTTTTTCTTCGCGCTTTTTGCATTTTTTAATTTCCTCTGTTTTACCGGTTAGATTTCCGAAGTCGCGAAATCTATTTAGTAGACTTGTTTCTTCCCCCGCTGATAGGCCTGGCGACAGCAGTAATGAATTGGATGATAAATCCATTAAAAAAGAGCAAAAGTCATGTTAGCATTATAACCACATTGCATAAATTACCATTGGCGAAAGCGAAGGATTGCTCAATTCATCTTCCCCTTTAATTATCGGCCCTCTGTAAATAAAATAGGCGAAATTTCTGTAAAAGTTTTGTAATAATGTAGTACCAAACGAAAAAAAAATCATCGCTCTAATTGGTATGTTTGGTAGAATAGCTCATCTTCTACCAGCACATGTAAGGAGGGGACTATATTTTAGTATAATCCAGTCTCACCTAAATTACTTTATAGACATATGGGAAAACAGACGCATTACAAACTTGCACGAATTAACAACAATACAGTACAAAGTTTCTAAGAAAACTTTTCACAGAAAGCGCGACAAAAAAACTATACCAAGAAAAACATTTGTGGAAAATCAGAAAACTGGACGAATACAATATAATATATCTATTAATCTACAAAATAGAAAATACTATATTTACTATTTAGTTGTTATAATATACATTAATAAATTTTTAAATTGCTGTCTCCCTCTAATATTTTATTCTACTTTCTCTTTTCTGTATTATCCTCTCTCACTCTTTTTTTGTACCTATATATGCGATAACTCTGTATTATTTTCTTTAGTTATATTTGCGCTGACGAAGCTTGATGTAAACAAAACTGGTTGGCATAAAATACAGTAAATTATTTATTTTTATTTTTATTATTTCTTAATTAATTTTTTGATGCATACATTCACACTAACAAGGTACAAAGGTTATAAACTTTTTTTTAATATTCCCCTGTATATGCATCTGAACACATGTACTTAAACCTACGCGTAATGTATATAAAGCAAAAACCCACATAGGCAAGACCAGTGCGTGGGTATATCCGGCATCAGTTAGTGGCAGTTATAAGTTATATAAGAAAAAAGAAAATGAAAAAAAGAAAATATAATAAAATGTTGAATATATACGATTATAGCAGGAAAGGGTTTATATCTTTGGTTGTAATTGAGTTTTTTATAACATTTTTGCATGTTTTTAAAGATGATATGTCTGGATACTTACATTCTGTACATAGTAAATTATAAATTTTAGGAGCAATAAAAAAAACCTGTCTGCGCAAGCCTAGTTTTACATAAAGGTTCTTCAAGTACGTTATATTTTTAACGGCTTCTCATTTTTTGGGAATAGTTCTTTTCTTGAAAATATATAATTTAGGTACTGTAGACAATACACTTTTCTTACATTTAACAGTTCAGCCTCATGGAATAATTGAATGGAGGGGAAGGTACTTTCTTTATGTAACATCATTTTTAGTATTAATTTTTGAGATGTTTCAAGTGGTTTAATGCAGGTATTATAAATTCCCCCCTTCCGATTATTCCATATATTTATTGCATTTATTAGTGGTTGTTTTATTTAATTATGTATTTCTTTTAAATTAATCAATAAATAAATAAAAAAACACTGCTACTACAAAAAATATACCTTTCAATTGATTTACATTTTGTCATTATAAAATATATTTTTAAACATCTAAATTCATATTTAATAAAAGTGTTATAATAGGGCAGCAGAGCTTTAAATTCGACATTTTGGCGATTTATAGCTAAGACCGTGGATTTTGCAATACTTTTGAATGATGTTGGTCATTAGTGGGGAGGGCCTAACGACCCTCTTTTATGTGTCGGAATGAAATATTGCCAATTGAAGAATTTTTCGATATGTATCATTCGTTCGTGAAATATTGTTACGAGAGAGGACGAATTTTAATGTGAATTAAAAACAAGGTTTCTTAAAAATTAAGAGGAAAATGACGCATTAGGTGTAAAAATTAAAATACTGTCTAATAGCTTTGATAAAAATCTGGGGAACAATATTCTCCATATTAATAGTAAAGGTAAACGCTTAGATAATATAAAAGCCTTGGAAATTAAGGAATTTCTTAGTAATAATGAGTCTATTATTACCGATAAAAACCTATCTTAGTATCTTAAATGTGTTTCCTTTCAACCCTTCCTCTATTTCTATCTCTTCCCCCACTCTTTACTAATCCCTAGATACGCTCCCACCCCCACTGTGACATTTATTATGTATGTTCTGCCATAATTTTGTAATATTGCTTAGTATATATTTTGCCCTGACGATATAACTGTTGTTCCGAAGCCGGTAGGCGTGAAAAAATGTGGTTAAAACAAAGTTTCATGGTTTCATTTGATAAAATATCAATAAACGTGATAATAAATGTGATAAAACTGTAAAAACTAAATGTGTATAAACAAAAAAAATGTAAATATCTATTAAAAACATCTTAAGCTTTTTAAGGTCATTTTATAAATTTTCTACAGTCCTAAAAATTATAAATAATTCAAATAAGTATCTCTACAATTCTTCTTGTGCCACCAATCTTCTAATAAATGTAACACCAATAGAAAAGGAGGATAAAATAGCAACTCTAAAACTATCATCTCTATACTTAAATTTTCTAATAAAACCATTTTCATCTGAAGCGACCTGCCAGGTAAGTATGTTTTTCTATATCCATTTGTACGTAATAAGTTAAATAATAGGAAGTACAATAATATTAGTACAGAGCCCTTGAGGTGATTTTTCACAAAAACGGCGCTATACAAATCATCCAATTATTATTATTTTTATTACTAATAATTATAATTATCCAGTCCCTACCTTCCGCAACAAAATAGATTGTTTTAAAAAATAGAAAACAGTGATCTGACAGTAATTGTTCACCAGAGGAAAACTGCTCTCGGGTAGCATGTGCGTTCATGACAATAAGGAACTCCAGTGAAAAATATAATGGCTTTAAAAATATATATTCGTATAGATCAGCAAATGCCGATTCTGAATATATAACTTTTATTGTACGTAGATTTTATAAATCGTTATATAAAAGTGAACTAAAAACCGTACCATCAAAACACCATGTTCTGTTGGTACCACTGCTTCTGACGTCACACGTGCCATTTTGGAGCCATAAGTAGATAAAGTTTTTTTCCGCTGTTTACCATGCTTATGGCTTATAATTTCGCTGTTTACAGTGTTCATTTCGCTCGTAATATCATTATGTTTGTTTATTGCGACTACTTGAGAGTTTTTGCTTGATAATTCATACCGATTTTAACGAATTTGTCTACCTAATAATATACCCCTTGCACAATTCGACAATGTCATTGAAACTTTGATGATTATTTCTTCGGTTATTCTGGAAGCGGAGAATTTCTAATGATACCTCAAACCTATTATTTCTTACAATGCATTATATATTTATTTTTATTTCAAGCCATTACGTCAATGTTTCAAAAATATTCAATTTATTCAACGTATAACCCCAAATTAATACCTGTATACTGCTGTCACTGACTGTTTTCCAAGTCCGCAGATGCGCCTGCGTCAGTTTTCTGCGGACTGCGCATGTTCAGAAAACAGATAACAGGAATAGTTCTGCGTCACATCTATTCTTTTGTGATATTACCTAATATTGATATTATGTTATTCGTGGTGGGTTTTCACATCATTTTTGCATTGATTGATTAATTCTTCTGCCATTTACTTTAGCATTATGAATTCTCCTGACACTCCTATTTTTTTATGCGAATACCACACAAGAGTCCCAACTGTCCTAAGCCAATGGTACTATATCATCCCTTATTGGGGTATGTTGTAAGGGTAAAAGGTATTGGGAGGGAGACTAACCACTAAACACGGCTAAAGCTATTTCAAGCATCTTTCACTTTGGAACGCACCATAAATATACTATATATATTATTTTTAATGAATTAATTGTAAAACGACGCAGATTAATTAAATTAAATTTACATGCGCACGGTGAGATTTGAACCCACTACCTCCGGATATGTAGTTGAGATTAATAAAATTAAATTTTTCCAACTTTCCTCCGTTTTTGTCGATTTTGAATACCGAATGGCTAATTTTTCGGGATAAATCATTTAATACTTTTTGAAGTAGACAAAATTTGCGTACAATTTGAAATCATAATGGTTTCTGTAGACCTAATGGTGTCTGGGAAATAACGGTTTAAAATTTCGTAATATTTTGTTCTCAAAGACAGTCTGTCATATCGGTAATAAGTACTGGCGTTACTGACCGTGGTCGATGTATTCGATATTCATCGTTAACTAATTAGTAAATCTTTGGATCGCCGATATTTCAATAAAAATTTGGTGTCAACAATGAAAAAAAAAATTTAAAAAATGGACTGGAGTTCCTTATTCAATTTAAAACTAAAATAAATAAAACATTTCTCATCCGTGCTTGATATTTACTAAACCTTTAATTTTAAAAAAAATACATCATTCGGTTTGGATGGGTATTTTGGCTTCAAATCCTAAGTTATGTATTAAACAGGCAGTGCAGCCGTTCTTCTTTACATACCAAACTCAATAGTGGGGAGCACTTGTTTTTTTTTATTAGTAGTTGTGTACTATTAAAGTATCTGAGGGGCTCTGTACAGTACGCCCAGCTTCTGAGAGGCTAACTTTACTCTGGCTTCGATGGAACCCCCATACCTGAGCTGGTCACTAAAGGTTACACCAAGCATATCAATGGAGGGTTGGTTGGGAAGATCGCTTTATAAATATTATTTCTGAGACTTAATCGGAAGTGGACTAGATAATAAATGTAATTAAATTATATATTCAGATACTTGGTGCCAATTATGCCAATAAACAATGTAGGAATAACCTCCATAAGAGATACTTAATTCAAAGTTGTATATTTAATATTAACTGCAGCATAATACGATAATAATAACAACTGTGATAGAAACAAGGTTCATAAATTAGTTGGCGCTATTCCCGTTCTTTTTAAGGCAGATTCCTTCCGTTTTTACTTAGGGTTAAAGACTTCTTGATTAACTGCGGAATTCCGATGAGACATAGTAAAAAGATCTTAAATAGATTGTCAGGAGATTATTTGAAAACACGAATTGATGAAATATATAAGTGACATAAGATTTTATTTATTTATTGTTTCTTTCCATTGTATATTTTTGGAACATTAGAATTTTTAACCTAGTGAGGTTATAAAAAAAATAGCACACAGATTATATTTATTAAGAGAATAATATTGTTACATTAATGTTTCTACGAATTGGGTACCAACATGGAATCTATTAATCTATTTCCAGGAAATTCATTACATTATAATGTATTAAACATGTAGGGTGACCATGATATACATTGAATTATAAAAAATAAAATAACTTTGTTTTAATTCCACTTTATTATTTTTTTCATCCAACCGGTTTCGATTCAACCTGAACCTTCCTCAGGGGTGAATAAAAATATATTAAACATAATACAGAAAGGCATGGTATTTAATAGAAAATTAGAAGAGAGAGACAGAACACCAACTTAGGTGGGGGGCAAGGAAGGAAGAGCTTCAGAGGGAGGGGTGAAGGTGGGCGGAGGTAATGGAAATATTTCAAAAATGGGGGTGTTAGACAAATCTAGTTGTTTATTAAGTAGATTGGTTTTATTGATTTTATTTTATTGATATACATTGAAATTTAATTGCAAGAAAAAACTAATAAAACTATTATTTTAAAAAGGACAGAAGAATGAAAAAAAAAACATCATAAAAGGAAAAGGATGAAAAAAGATACTTAAACCAAAAATTTTGCCACAATTTAAAAGGACAAATATGAAAGAATATGTTGGAAATCCTCGGATAGCACACATAATTTAACATTATTTTTAAATGTGCACAGGAGTTTGACGATTTAATGTGATCTGGAAGGCTGTTAAATAGAAGTGGAGCCTGGTACAAATAATGTCTTTGCCCAAATGAGGATTTAGGGTGAATTGCCATAAAGTTCAGACCAGAGCAAATTATTGTATTACGAATTTGATGCGGATTTTGAACTAAAACTTTTAAAAACAATTACATTACATTATAATTCATTTTAATACATTTTAATTTTATTTTTAAATATCATAAATAACCTTTTAACGAAGAATCACGTTTTATAAAAAGTTACCTACCTCATTAGATAGTATGACCTTTTTTGTCTCTAGTTCTAAAAGTGACATTTGAATTTGTGCCGATCGAAGACGTGGGTCATTCCACTTATTTTAAAAACACGGTTCCAATTTCGAGTTTAGCTACATGGACTCGATACCTCGGACTCGGTCTTCATCCCTTTCGGTCCGCATAGATACGCCGTTCCGGAATCAAAAATCGTTCATATTACACTTATGAATAGGGACGCCTTTCGTTTCTGACTCCAATCCAAAACCTTTGCCGTTCCTTGAGTGTGAGTTCAAAACGAGTGAATCCGGATTTGCGAACTAGGATTGAGTCCACCGCCTTCGGAATCGAATTCATTGGACTCGGCCGGTTGTACCTGCTCTAATTGACGTAAATTGTTAAAAATGCCAACATCTATATAATGTTTAATAATGTTTACTAGCTAATTATGTTTAATGTAAATAATAACGTAATTGGTAACATACTTAATATTGAGTTTTTCTCTTGTTTAAAACATCGCAAATATTGACATCTTTGATGAATGTCGCTCGCTGAATTCAGCTGACAGCTGTCATCCGAGAGAACCGGAACCGCAGTTAAGTAAGAAGGCTTTAACTCTAAGGAAAAAGTTAACGAATCTTCCTCAGAAAGAACGGGAATAGCGCCCCAGGAGATAATAATTATACGCTTTTACGCCCGAACAATAAGTTTTTTTTTAAATAAAGAGATAAATTCTCAGATTACGAATAATTTGAAAATATCCTTCTGTTGTCATAGTAAGTGGAAGATGTTGCTTGTGTCGTGGTGGAGGACAGACAAGAAATTGAATCCAGGATGCCTGAGTGACCCAGACGCGATCCCAACTGAGCCACTGACCGGCTTAAAATTTATGAAGAAAATCTTGCACAACGCAAATATTTCGATGTGTATTCCTTCCCATTCATTGTATACGAGTACCTGTTTACGATAACAGGCAATTTCACATCCCCTACAAGTAACAAGGCGGGTGAGGTGAGATCGTTATCGCTTCTGGAACAACTGTCGTAAATAAAAATTCCGCCCATAAAATATGTTCCGAGAGGCTGTTCAGGGGGTTGTATTGAGTGTTTCCTCCCCTAGCCGTAGATCCGCCACGTTTAGGAGGTTTCGTGCTCCCAGACACCAATAAAACATAACTGGCGTATATCTTCTGTGCAACTTAAGTTCCACACTGTATTGTGGAAGTTGTTAAAGGTGGATTTTGATATATTTGTGGGCTTTGTTTGTAGGGTAGACAGTTACTAAGTTCGGAAATAAAATCATCCGTTTAATCATATTAATATTTTGTGTTATATTATTCCACAATTTCGATATTTTTCTAACCTCTAAAAAATATTTATTTAAACAAGAAATAAATAAAAATAATTTGTCGTAGAAAGAAATTACTGGTTGATTTGACATTTTAAATCATCACCAACCGATTTCACTTAACCCAAGCTTTGTTAGCGTACATTTTTAAATGTAATAGAAATACATAGAGTGAGCATGTAGAATAATTTTCTCGGTTTAACCGCATAATGCAGTCCTTAGAAGGATTTTTTAACCCTGACATTTCGGACAAATCACACAGTCCATCTTCAGAGGCCTTATGTCTTGAGTTTTGTTTTGAACTGAACGCTTGCGCGTGTCCGTTTAACACAGAAGTCAAAACCTAAGTTGCACTTAGGTTCGGATAAAATATAATAGGATTGGACAAAACATAAACAAAAGAAAAAGACAAAACGTCAAATGAGAGATTAAGAAGAAGTGGGAAATTTTGATTTAACGAGAAATTTATCTAATATGGGGCCGAAGGACAAATTACGTTAATTATTGAGAATATTACTATCAATTTGAATGGCTTTCTTTATTTTGTTAAGATATGAATATAACTGGAGCTAGGGATGTGGGAGAAGGAGAGGAAGAAGGTTGGGAAAGAGCGGTTACGAGAGACAGTTCATTGGTACAGACTTACCCCGAGGGTGGTGTCCCTCCAGGGAGCTCGGCTCTGGACATTCGACTAGCTCAGTTTCGACAGGCCAAGAAGCTCCTCTGCAGGGTCGTAGGCCGACAGGCAGTCTTATAATTGGGAACTGGGACTCTAATACTTCGTCAAATGAAACTACTAAATGCTTTCAGACTCAGGGTTTATTCAGAGGAAGGTACAGACACGGTAAGTTATGTTATGATAATCAGAAGGCTAACCTAACCTCAAAGAAAGTTACGGGAGATTTCTCTCTGATATTTTCTAAACGGGCATGAAAACAGGGACTCGAATAAGTTACAACACAAAAAAGGGAGAATACAAAGACAGCTTACAGTCTAGGTTGTAGCGGCAAACGGGGGTCCTAGTAGAAGCAATTCGCAACTGCCAACATGGCTGAGACGTAGTTGGCCGCGTAACAGGGATGTCATCTTGAGGCCGGGCGCGAGGAGAGAATGCACGCAAGCCGGGCGGGCAAGCTGCCGTTGGCGGGCGTGGCGCTGGCGTCGCTTTACCGTTGATGTTGACGAGTGGCTAGTTTCTTTTTAGGAACTTTCTGATGTTACGTAACAATTTCTACAGCTTCTAAATTATCGAATTTAATATCAAAACCATTTCTGTGTAGAAGGTATATTCCCAATATACAAACAAATGAAGCAGGCATGGGATGTTAGTGGCAGAATACATAGATCTTTAATGGCAGAACACATAATTTATTTTTTCCTACAACGAAGATGAATGTTGAAGAAATCGCATGGTGTCGGAGTTCAAAGACCAAGCGATTTTGAGCGCGTATCTAATGGCATTAAAAGATAGACGTAATGGATTACGGATTGTAACAAAGCTTCAATTTTTTTATATGAATATCGCACAAGAGTCCCAACTGCTCCTAACCGTCTGGATCAAGTGAGACTATAGCATCCCCAATTGGGGAATGTTGTAAGGCTGAAGGTATTGGGAAGGGGAAGGAGAAGGGTGGGAAAATACCTGGCTATTCAGATCTGGTCACCAAACATGGCTAAAAGCCATTTCAAGCAACGTTTCAATTCTAAATGGTGGTCTTTCACCAGGGCGATGTTGAGATTGACCTTCCACTCTGGAACGTGCGCAAATATACTATATATAATTTCGTGGAGTCATAATTAATAAATTAATAACATTTACTTTGTTTAAACCAATGTTTTTAATATGTAAATATCTACATGTTTCAAAAGCAATTCAAACTCCCCCCATCAGGACAAACAATATACCTGCTAAACATAATGACAAGTATAAACAAATAATAAGAAATGAGAACAAATTATAAACAAAATTAAACATTTAAAATAAGTGATGAAAGTAGGTAAGTAATTAATTAAAAAATTTAAATTATTGAAAAAATATTATAAAATATCGAATAAATAAATTATATTAG
>JAHDVE020012379.1:0-28007 GCA_022606495.2 Halesus radiatus | reverse complement strand
AATATGAAATACTTTATGTTTAGTGAACGATTGAAGCTTTTTTTTTTTAATTTAATGTAAATCAAATTTAATAATGTTCTTATTAAGTTCTGCAAGTATTTTTAGTTTTTTTTTTAATTATTGTGACAGCTGTTTCGGCGTTTTCGAACTGTGTATAATCCACACCTTGATGACTTATTTATATGATTGTATTTACTCCACCCCGGTCTAATTTGGACGGGTTTTTAAAAGTAATAATGATTTATTATCGGTAAAACCGAGTTAGCAAGGAAACAAATCTGAATTCTGTGAGGGTTCATATTTATAGTGTGTGTCCACGTATCAAACTGATAATTTTTACTTAATTTATTTATTTAAATCACTAAAAAAAATTAAATGGAGTTCTACGAATTAAACACAAAAACAATTAATGACCATTGAAGCAATTTTTCGTATGTAGTAATTTAATGTTACTAACTGCAATTAATTGCTGTATGAAGGCATTCATGATAATGGTACTCAATTGAAAATCCATTCGATTGTCTCGTTTTGAACACAACATTAATTTATTCGTGTTATTTCAAACATGTCGGAAAAGGTGTTTTCAACCCCATATAACACATAAATAAATACTTGATTACTTCTGCCACATAAAAAATTCGCATAAAGTATAAATAATTACTCATTTACTTAAAGGATTACTTTCCGCGTACGTGAGCACCTAGTATCTTCGAAATTCTCACCAAATTCAAACATTCCGAATTTTATCGACTCTAGAGGCGTTAATTTTGCATTTCTTCGGAGATTCCGGTCTCTGAAATACGGAATTACAGCGATTAGCTTATTTCAAATGAGACATTTCAATGAATAACGATCTAACTACACAATGGGTGCTTTAAGCTATCACGTAGTACGTAAGTGCCTATGTATGTATGAATGTAATCAAAAGCGTACTTCCTTATACAAGAAAAGAAGAAAAAAACGTTTATACATTCAAAAAGCATTGCCTTCGGGAGCATTGCCTTTCCAACCGAATTGGTGCAAATATTTAAGTCCAAGATTAAGGCATATTTTTACATGGCTGGATAAAGATTGGCTTGCTGAAATAGTGGATTTATTTTAAGGAAATCCTTTGTTCTTTGGAAAACTTATTTAAATATGGAACATCATCAAAGCGATTTTTTTCTCCATTCATTCGTAAAGCGGGCGAGCTTATTCCAGTTCCTTCAATTAAACAACGACGGATGGTAGATTATTTAAACTTGAATGGTAGCTTAAATTAAATGAACCGTATACTTTAAGAAACAAAAAGCTCTTGAGTTAAGCTACGTTATTTATGTTTACATCAAAGCTATCTTTTCAATTCAATATCAAGACTTAATGAAAATTATATATTAGATTTGTTGAAAAACAGCGAGCGTAATTTTTTAAAAACTTACCTATATAGTAACAATAATTTCGAATTTCAGGTATTCGGAAAATTCACTCAAATAGGGGAAATAAAAACTATTTAAATAAGTACTAAACTTGTTTCTCAGAAAATAATTTTTACTCCTCAACATCATACATACTGTTTATATGGTCAATGGTAACCAGTCAGCGTAAATAAGTTTAAACAACACACATAGTGCGCACATGTACATGTATTGGTTACTCAGCTTTGTGGGACTATGGCATCCCTAATTGGGGTATGTTATAAGACTGAAGGTAGTGGGAAGGGGAAGGAGATGAGAGAGAGAGTACATTTTTCGAAGTACTGGCCCTTCAGATCTGGTCACTAAACACGGCTAAAGCCATAATATCTTCCACTGCCCACCTTAAAATAATAGGGAATACATTCGCATGAGATTGAAATAAAATATTCTTAAGTTGTATTACATATTTCTTTCCATTCTAATTTCTTAGTATTAATAATGTAAGGTACAAATTAATGCTACGTGTTCAGCGTTTTCAGTTAATTCCGCGTGTGCTAAATCCGAGCGTGACTTATACGTCATTATTATATATCGACGTACATTACATGAAACACTAGAGCACAGACACGTAGAATGGCGGTACTACCTCAAAAACGTACTAATATATAGTAGGTAGGCACTAACGTTATTCTTGTACCACGACATGTCTGGTAAGCGTGGTAAGCGCGACACGGTGCTTGGGAGATCGTGTGTATCGATTTAAGCTTAGTGTCGTTTTAAAATAGACTTGTTGGAAAATTCATGGTTTTCTAAATCTGTATATCAGCATCAGAAAAATCGAAGGAACGAGATTTTTTTTAAATTGTAGAATGTATTTAGGCAGGGATATTCGATTCATTATTAATTGTTTTGTATTTCTTGCTATGAACGGGTAACTCGGTGATGACACTTATAGGTCAGGTCAATAATGGTTATCACTTTTATTTATACATCTGAAGTTTGCCATTTTGTGCTAAATCAAGTTGCAGCATATACTGTTGTATGTCACTTCAAAGAGTGCCATTATAGCGAAACCCGGTCGGCTAAAGTATAAATAAAAGTGATGTAAAACAAAGTTATTGTTTTATTTTATAAAAAATTGTTTTTGTGTTTAATTCATAGAACTCCATTTAATCTATTTAATTTGAATGTACATCAAATTTAAGTTCTGCAAGTATTTTTAGGTTGTATTGTTGTGACAGCTGTTTCGCGTTCAAGGCCATTTTCAAACTGCGGTTAATCCACATCGTGAAGACTTATTTATATGATTTTATTCACTCCCACTCCATTCTAATTTGGACGGGTTTTTAAAAATAATGATTTTTATCGGTAAAACCGATTTAGGTAGAATTTTTTTTCCTTACCATATTATTGAAAAAAATGTATATTCGAGGTCGTGAGCAATTATGTTATTCGTATCATTATGTAGGTAGATAATGTCTTGTGCTCGTACAACTGTCTTCTTGCAATGCCCTATCTTAACGGATATATATCTATTATTTTATTTATTACATATATATATGAACATTTATTATTGGCTGACGTATTGCCCATCTCACTAGGTGTGAAATGCCTGTGTTAAGATGGCAAATTTACAGGGGATGGTTGTTCAGCTAGGATATTTAGATGACAAATAGATTAATATTATACATTTTCATTTTTTTCTTCAAAAGTATACTTATTTAAAGATAGAAAAGAATTTAGAACCTGATAGGTTTATTGAAGGTGATCACTGATCTTACTTTTGAAGGAACTTTTGTTTTGCGTATTTCTGATGTCACTAGGTAGGGAATTGAATAGCTTTATGGCATTATATTTAAAACTTACATGTCAATAAGAGGTTTTACAAACTGGAATATTACAAGATTTTACATATGATTGTCTTGGGGCTTTTTCATGTTTGGAATATTTAGTTCCTTAAAAATAAAATCAGTACTCGTCCTTAATCGAACTTTAAAAATAACCTTCACGATTAGTTTCTGGATCTTTGCTAAAGGCTCCTCGCAAGTATTTGTGGTACTACCCCAACTGATAATACCATATATTATTATTGTTCAGAAAATAGACGTCAAGTGGGAGTACTTTATTTGTTCTACCGTTATTTTAATAGAAGATGCTCCGAGTAACCAGGTCATTGATCCGTTTGGCACCAGGGGGCATGCCAAATGTGTACCTAAGATTATAACGGCTCCATGAAAATTCGGCACAGTGATAAATAGGCACACTTTTGAAAAGTGATATAAGTAATAAAAATTATGGAAAAAAAATAACCTAATCTAACCTAAACCAGTGAACCAATTTTTTCTTCATTATTTTTCATGACTTCGTATCACTTTTCATCTCAGGGGCACTGTATAATAACATTACTTGCTAGGGTTTATTTTGCTACGTACAAAGAGATTTAAGACTTTTTTTTAGCATTAACCAGTACACCTATCAGACATACATAATTGTAATACAAAACTAATTAATTGAAATTAGTTTTTTTCTTATCTCTTCAAAAATACTTAATTTATTATTCTTTACTTAAATTATCTGGTATACGTAAATGATTACTCCATACTTTTTTCTCATCTCTTTATACTGAATTATTATTCTATATAATACTATACATACATTATCTGGTTTTCAAAATTGTTTTATGTACTATACCACCCGAAATAAAATATGCTTCTCCTTTCCTAAAATCGAGCAAGAACATAAATGATTTAAAAAATAATAACAGGATTAAATAATATCTCCAATAATATGTGTTTTGCAATATTGTGTCCTCTGCGTACAGAACTGTATATAAATTTCTGTATAATATTATCTGCCTGTACATAAAATTAATAACATGTATATTTTAATGCGGCATCACGTTCATTGGTCAATTGCATTGTCCATACAGTTTGTCTATATAAATGTATTACAGATCGATGGACAGATGAATGCAATCTGTTAGCAATAAGTAGTAATAATAGATTATCTATAGTTAGTGATAAGATAGAGCATTGAAAAAAAAAACATTTGTACAGTGCGCTTGTGGTGATTTTTCACAAAAAACGGCGCTACACAAATCATCAAAATATTATTATTTTCATTATCTATACTATTTTACATCTCTTTGTACTTAATTATTATACTATTTTTTTTTCTCTATGCATATATTATATTATCTGTGTCAATAATAGCTTTTCTTCCTTTTGTTTTTGTATAATGAACTAAACTTGTCAATTTGACTGTCCTAAAACGGGATGTGTTCCTAGTTGGTCAGTCAAGGGTCTTTTCAAGACTGTCTTCCGTCTCGATAGATAAACAACAAGCATGGATCTTTTGATTGCTATTTATGCAACGATCTCAGTAAGAGTTAAAATATGTGATCCAAATAGCAGGAACTAAATTAATTAAATTAAGTACCTACCTTTTACACCGAACAAGTTTATTTCATAACTAAGAAATACGAAAGGTTTATTTCGGAGATTAACAAAAAGAGGTGAATCTTATACCGAATTAAACTCAATATACAAAATCATGGAAGGCGTAAGATAACTCAATAATTCTAAGAGGTATATTTGAAAGTTACGGCTCTGAGGGGAGAAGTAATCTAATTTAATTCACAGAGGCCGTTGCAATATGCCTCATGGATGGACCCTTTGAGCAAGTAATAAATATTAATTGTTCGCATTTAGTTCATACTACGGCAAACTTTGGTACGCGAGCTTGTAAAACTGTCATACTCGTATAAGTCTAATAGACAGAGAATTTGAAACGATATCCGCTTCTACTGCATCAAACATAAAACCTAGCCAAAAACGTTGAACATATTATTGTGCAGGATGTATCAGGAAGTACCCGAATGATATTTGGGACGATTTCGCGATTCTTAGGGTTATTCGGGGTAAACATTTTTAATGACATGACACAATGAATTTTTTCACATGTCGCCAATGACAAGTACCACGTGATATGCACCGTCCCTTATGACTATGTCGCACTCACGCGCAGCCAGTAGCAAGGACAATGATAAGTAGAAACTAAATCATTGAAGATAATAGTAACAACTCTCAAAATGAAACTTGAAACCGAAAAGACACAGAAAAGAAAAAGATAACTGTAGCATTTTACGGGAAGTAAATTAAACGGTAGTTTCCTTATCATTTCGATTTGATGTTTCATTTTGAGAGTAATCAATATTAATTTCAATGATTAAGAAATATATTGCGTAAGCTTCAATGAGTTATTCAAAAAAAAATTAAGAAACTAAATCGTTTAGTTAATTTTAATTCATTGTCCGCGTCCGGACAGTGCCGTAAATGATAAGTAGTAAATTACCGTTAAGTACCAATTTAATTGACTGGATTAAAATCTTTTTTATTTCGCATCACTGTAGTTAGGTGAAGGCTATCTTCGCCCTGTTCGGATATTCACACAATCAAGTTTTACTACAAATAAAAGAGATTATTAAACCACTAACTTAATTGCACGTGTGGATGTCAATTTTCTCAGAACAGTGATTTAGTTCTCACTTATCGCTGTCCTTCTGGCTACGTGTAACCCACGCATTACTGTCTAAGGTTCCATGATAATTCAACACACGTATGAATCGGCACACCTTTTAGAAGTGATATAA
Source organism: Halesus radiatus (assembly GCA_022606495.2). Lineage (NCBI taxonomy): Eukaryota > Metazoa > Arthropoda > Insecta > Trichoptera > Limnephilidae > Halesus > Halesus radiatus. The sequence goes on along the minus strand of JAHDVE020012379.1, from coordinate 21,962 downwards.
AGTCTTTAAAAGAAGAAAAAAAAACATCCCGAAAACCTAACAAATCATAATAAAAAAAATATATTAATTAGTTTAGGTTAGATTAGGTTTCAGGCTTGTTCTTTTTTTCGTACTTTTAATGACTTTATATCTCAATCTATTTAATGAATTCATAAGTGCATTGTATTGAATTATCCGGTCACCACTGTCGAATACTGTGGGAACAGGACGATGCATACCAAGTGATACAGGCGTGCTCGCATTACGTTAATTAATCAAAATTTATTGATTACGCGTGATTGTTATTGTTTGGGTATTTCGTGATTTTAAATCTGTCTAAGTTATCAACATATTTGACATTATTATTACAATGAAGAATCCACCGTAAATTTACAAAACGTACGGTAGTTATTTGCGAATTCAGACATTAAAAATCCAATTAAGAGTACCGGGTATTTTATAAAAATTCCGGTGAAAGGTGAAATTTAACCGTAAAATTTAAAATTTATTTGAAAACTTTCTCGTTTTTGTAACGACACGCGACAATATGAAAAAAAGTTCCCGAATATGGAAAAGATCAAATATCCAGGGGTAGGTTGATAATGAAATTTTATATTCGGCGTGTGCGTCTGATAAAGAAGTAAACTATATTGGGACCATTTATGACAATAATGATATTTTAGCGAGTAGGTAGGTACCTTTACCTATTGTAAATAATTGTTTCAAGTCACATTATCACCTATATGTTGGCAACACTACTCGCCAGCTCCGCGCCGCCGCCATGCCTGTCATAACTCATGGAATTTCTCCATTGATCGGGAATTGATTGCATGCCACTCTCTTGCGGCCGTTCTTCCCAACTTTTCGAACGATCAATCTGAGGCACCGATCTGATAAATATTTTGTTAAGCAATCGCTCTGTTTGCCTGTTTCCAATCATTTTTTTTATCGCTGAACTACCTAAATTGTCTATAAAGGTTCCCGCCCACTTTCATAGACAATAAAATAGTGCCCGCCCAGTTTCACGCACAATAAAATAGTACTCGCTAGTAAGAAAATAAAGTGACGTCAAATTAAAATTAGAGTTAATATTGTAATTATTACGAATACATATTATTTGTTTTAAAACTAATACATAAATCAGCATTTTATACTTTACAAACATTTGCGTTAAAAATATGTTGAAGATAAAGTGTTACCTTGACTTTTGCTAATACCGTGAAAGCACCTCGTTGTTTCGTGCATTTGACGTTCCTTGTCCGTGAAAAAACAAGACAAAACATAGCTTATAATAAGTAAAATCAGTTACGTGCTCTTCAGTTATATTTAAAACATACAAAAGACATGTTTGGACATTTGAAAACGGAAATAAATCTTTGTCATTCAATATTTGATTCGCGTACAATAGATCGCAAACTAATGATGGCATTTGACATTTCGGTTGAATCTGTTCACCCTGTTGACACATTTTATAACTAGTCCTTTGTTGAAGGGAACTTAATTCACAAAAATCGATATCCTAAAATGATTGTAAATTTGATCGACAATTTCGTTGGGAAGAGCGTATTTGTGCATTTGCACAGCGTTGAGGTAAAACTTTGGCTCTACAGTTATTCAGCAGGATTGAGAAGAACGACCATTAAAATCTGACATTATCTCCAATTGAATACTCTTAAGTTGGGATATTTCACAGAAATTCAAATGATTTAATATTATCATCAAATGACCAATCGACGCCACTGTATTTTTTTACATTTGAGAGGTCCACGTTGAAGTCCGTTTCCGCTTTTGACCAAACTGTGATCACCATAAAAACATTGCAGTTGTGCTTTCCTATTGACCACAATTTGTTCAAAAGCTGAAACGGATCTAGAATCGACTTTAACGGGGACCTTTCAAATGTTAAAAAAAAAATTGTACTGATTGATCATTTGATGACAATGTTAATAATAAAACGCAGACATTTAATAAAGTGAAACTATATTTCTTCATTATTATGGTAATACCAAACTGCTGACTGTGTCTCTAATGTTTTGTACCACACATTCAAAATCTTCCCATTCGAATTTGAAAGTTCGTTACGGAAACAATGCAAACCATCATAATTCGCTTTTTTTAATTTCTATTTTTGATCTGTTAATTTGATTTTGTTTTTTATTTTTTTATCTAATATCTAATACATAACTATGTCGATATATACATTTTAGAAATACGAAAAATTGCCTTTTCTGCGTAATTATCTTCTTAAGCGTTAAATAATAAATAATAAAAAATTAACAAAAAATTGCCTTAAAATGTGATGTAGAATCATCTCCTTTCGGGAAGTACGACTAATTTCTGGATACTGTTTGGTAAAACTAAAATACATGCACTTGGACCGTTGTGCTTTTTAAAATTACGATGATCTTCCTACGAGCCATCTTGGTGTTGTCATTTAAAACGTTTTAAACGATCGCGGCGCCCTCACTTTTTTGTCCACCATCAAATGTCAGACTATACATTTGAATTTCTGTGAAACATTCCAACCTTGCTCTAATTATCATAAAAGATTGTGCATTCCTGCTCCAGTCATATTAGAAGCCGGAACTTGTGTTCCTGCTCTAATTCTAATGGCACATCAGAGAGAATCATTTGGACCAAACACAGATATGTTCTCAGCCAGGCGGCCGTTAGGAGGATGATATTATAACATTAGGAGATAAGGGACCGGAGTTTTCAAACTACTTAGAAACAACCCATTTGAGAAATGGATGTTTCGAAACAATTAAATATGGTGCAACAAAGATTCATTAAAAAACTACTTAGTTTGTTGGTTTCAACATTTTGTATTGGACAGAACATCAATCGAATGCACTGCTACCATTTGCTTTCATCTTGCATACATTTCTTTCGTTGCCCTATACATAGAATTTCTAAAAAAGAACCCTTTTTGAAATGGATAGTATAATATACTGCCAGGTAAGTATGGTCCTGAATAATATTATCTGCCTGTACATACATTAATAACATGTATGTTTTAACGCGGCATCATGTTCATTGGTCAATTGCATTATCCATATAGTTTGATATTACGGATCGATGAGTGAATGCAATTTGTTAGCCGTAAGTTGTAATAATAGATCGTTTGTAATTAGTGATAAGATAGAGCATTGGAAAAAATATTCATACTATGTTATTCATCACACACTTTAAAAAAAATAATAACATAATATTCCACCACGCACAACTGAAGCATTTGGTGCCTTAGAACAGGCAATCTAATCTGCCTAGCTGGGAACTAATATCGACTCTACATGATATAATAGCAATTGTACAGATTTTAATTATTTCCAATTTTCATAATAATAATCGGATGATTTTTATAGCGCTGTTTTTATGAAAAATCATCCCAAGGGCGTTGTACAAATATTACTTCCTATTCTTATATACATCTATTCTACGAAGTTTTTTTTTACATTTACGTTCTCTTTTTGGACAGGCTATCATTACACATTATTTATAGACCATATAAAGAGATGCAGTTAAATTATCAAAAATAAATACGGCTTGGTCTAAGTTTTCATACATGTTAAAATGAAAAAATGAAGCTAACTGTATTTATTCCTTACGATATATTGCAAGACGCTAGTACAAATGATAGAGTGATTGTTTCCATTACATTCAGGAATGTATTTAAGCTAATACAATGAATTATTATCCATATATTTTTAGGATAAATAACATAGAATACTCTTACAAGGGGGGAGCGGCGGGGGAGGACGGTGGCCGGGGGGACTGATCCATAGGGCCCTCAAATCATCTTGTCATTAGTTATTATACAATATTGTGGACTTTCTATAATGTCAGATGCTATATAAATGTATCTACGTAATGAAATAAATAAAACAAATTTGTAAAGCGCCCTTGAGGTGATTTTTCACAAAAACGGGGCTATGCAAATCATCACATATTATTATTATACATCATATTATGGACCTACCAGTGGCGAGAAGTCCATAAACGAACCATAAGAAGAAATAAATTAATTAATTAAAATTTCTGATCAGAATATATTTGTTCCACTGGTGAGGAACTTGTTTGATTATTTTTTAGTTGGTCAAAACAATCAGCAGGAAAATTATAATCAAGTAGTCATTTTGAAATATTCAATGCACAAATATTCATACCCGAAACTTGAAAAACTATACGCCCCTGGTACCTACATCTATTTCATGAATAAGAACGTCTTCCTTTATTTGGCACGTACATTTTTTTTTTCAGTTTACGGTATTCAACGTGGACTGAACAATTATCATCTATGTTCTTCTAATTTCTGTTTTCAGATCATCTTAAACATTTTCCCAAGTATTAACGGTAGGTATATTTCTTTCTCTTTTTCTCCCCAGGCTGCTACGTGCTCTTTATACCTTAAAAAATATTTGCCTAAACTGTAACATTAAAATTTTATCGGATTCAGTGGCCACATTTAAAATGATGAAGCATCATGTCAATGACATAAACTGCCCAATGCGCATACACAGCTTCACTTCTATAGATCTCCACTTCTCACACCTGCAAACACACTCAAACATACACACACACTTATACACTACACACGTCACCCGGTAATTACAGATCTATAACAAATTAGACCCACTATGTAATATTTAATATCTGGAAATTGTTTCTCACTGTAACCTATGAACAGTTTTATTTCTATAATAAAAATAAAATAAATAATGCGGAACTCTGATTTTACGTAGAAGAAAAAACCCTCGAATTTAGAGCTCTGTAGTCATAAAGTTTGCTCAGCTTTTTCTGTCTGTTACTATGTGAACTTTGAGAAGTAATTTTTTTGTAAATTGTCGTAAAATAAGATGCGGCACAGATAGAAAAAAAGACACAGAGATTGTTGAAACTCAGGCGATGCCGAAGGTAGTGACTATTAGAACATTAAAATAAGTTTTCCTGGGCATATTTCTAATACTATTTAATATTTCGGTGTTATCCTGTTGAAAATATGCTGGCAGTTGAAAAGCTTCCGGTATCCTTTTTCCATTTTCCATCAGATTCCATACAAAATCAGACTAATATTAGCGTAGTGCAAAAAGAATTCCGTTGAGAACGGGGCATCCATACGAAATACGCAATAAGTATCCATTTGTATCGGGTGTTAAAATACACCCCTCTCCCACAGAATCCACTCAATATTGATTCAAAATTATTATAGGTGAGTACACATTAATAATTCATACTTTCAAACATTATTTTGAAATATGATATTTATAAAGGGTGACCGGACAGCTTTTGTATAAAGGTAAAGGTACATATCGCTGTTATATCTCCCTTTTTCTCATAAACGACGCAAGTAACAGATATAGAATTACAACGGAACTTTCAATGGTAGGACCACACCTCCGATCCTTTAGAATCAAAAATATACAGTCATTTTTTGCTCCATTTAAAATCAACCCTTTAGCAAACATTACGAACAATAATTTGTACTTTATTGCGTTTTGCCCCTCACCCACAAAGGCCTCGGATGTACAAAACAAATAATAGATAATTTATAAAAATATCCCTACAATAAATCAAAATTATTATTGTCCAGTCGTGTAATCCTTTCATCCCTTGGCGTCACACCTAATCCCCAAAGTGTCCAATTCGCGTTACAACTGGCGAGCGAAAGTGGTCCTTAATTATGAAGTACTGTGGGATGTGTATGCAGATTTGGCGAGACAACGACGCTTGAGGGTTTATTAATGACCGTCGCTTCCCAAGTGGAGGAGCGTATTATTATTTGTCCACTTGAGTTTATCATTTGTCCACTGTGCATTATGTGCAACACGCGACAAACAATTATTGTAACCGACGTGATCGTTTCTTCATAATAATCATGATTCTTTCTAATTTTGCGACATTATGTTATCTTCGTAATTTATATTGTACCATTAGCTTATTATCTCATGCCATTGTATCTTATGTAAGATTTATAATATTTGTTTCATCTCATAGTGTTATCGACGTGATGGAACCACACGGGAATTTCCCGACTCCGCAGGAGCACAGTACCGTGTGGCAGACTTTCCTATCACTTCGATAACACATCCGACCCCGCGACAGCACGATACCGTGTTGCGGGCTTTCGACAATGCAACTAACCCCGTGGCAACGCAGTACCGTGCACGGACCCCTTATTTACATGTCTGCCTCAGCAGCGCCCCCGGTGTTGAAAACTTGTATCACTTTGTAATGCTATAAAAGCGAAAATTTCCGAAAATAAAGGCAGTCACACTCGGACGAGCAATCGTGACTCGTACCCAGTCACATCTTGTAACCATAGAAAGTCTTTCACTTCTCCTGCCTCCCACCTGAAGGATTCCTGAACCTGCCTCAAGGATAGTCGGCCCCGTACCAGCATAGAAAGTGACTTAATCCAGCACCTACATGTTTACAGTCTTGTAACGACAATGGTCGCTTACAATTATTATTATTGATGGACGTGGGAATGGTTGATTGTCCCACAGTATGTTTGTCATGCTCATAATTTTACTTCGAAGAAATACTGCGTACTGAACTTTATGGATGAATTATGTTCAAACGGTTAATGAAAAATGAAAAACCATGTACAGAATGTAAGCGTAATGAGTAAGAATAAGAAAGGGACGCTTTGATGGTTTGGGTATGTAGAGCGAATGAACGAAGAAAGGAGTGTAAGGAGAAAATATGACGCGAATGTGAATGGAAGAAGAAACCGAGGAAGTCTGAGGAAGACGTGGCACGATCAAGTGAATCAAATACTTGAGTCGGACCATGACAGAAGTCGGAATAAGAGAAGAGAATGTATGAGACGTTGTATGAATGTGAATGGAGCAAGAAGTGCATGCCAAGATCGAGTTGTTTGGCGGTCCGTCCTTTCTGCCTACCCCAGTGGGAAAAAGGCGGGATGGTTAGTTAGTTAGTTAGTAAAAGATATGTATAGATACTCTTTGACAAAATCAGTAGTTTCAAATTGGCAAAAAGTTTTTGATTTTTCTATGGATATATTTAAAATTAAATGCAGAGAGTTTCGGCATGTTCCACATTTTCAAACTCCGTGATCTAATCTACTTACTTACCTACATTTTTTTTCTTAACATTTAAGCAGCTCGTTAAAGTCGGTTTGTAATTACTATCGAATCGCCACTAGAAGATTTTCGTACGTGTTAAAATATTAATTTAATAATTCATTGTCGCCATGAAGACAATGAACGAGGGTAGAACCAGAACGCTAAACCTACAAATTTCAGCACCCCCGATAGGATCATTAATACAGTTTTATTTATTTATTGTACCCCAAAATTTTTGAGGCTGTCAGATAAGGGGGCTTTTAGTTCGGGGCAGTAGGGGATGCTCCTTGATTTATTGATCGCCCAACTGAAAAGAAGGGAGTTAAATGCATGCTTATCGTTATGAGAGTTAGTAGAGATGAGTCATATGGTTTTTCAACGATATTTTAGGGCGTTACGTACCCACTTACTGCACGCTTCGGACAGTTAATAATTCTCAAATTATGGGATTTTTTAATAGCTAATCAAAGCTTTTTGTTGGGGAGAAAACACAGATATAGATAGTAATAAATAATAAAGAACAGAGAATTTGCCTGCTTTGCAATCTATTTTTGACACTGGAGAGGCCAAGATATCTATGCGCATCCTCAAACACCCCTGAATAGAGAAATAACCTCTAATGAGATGTTCACGAAACACTAAAACATATAAATAGAAATGGTCCGATTATAATTATTATTAGAGTGTTAATATTGAAAAAAAAACATTGATGCTGCTGTAGCCGAAAACGATTTATTTCATATTGAAAAAAAAACATATTGTTCGAAATTTTTTTTGTTAGGAGGTTCAGTTTGGTCGATTGAATCCTAACTTAAATAAAAATATTAACTAATGTTTTTAAATCATTTTCGGCTACAACATCAACAACGCGGTTTTTTTCAATCTTAGACCCTCTAGTACTCAAAAATGTCACGAGCCGCCCCTGGTTAACAGATTGCATCCACTAGTTCATCGATCAATAATACGAAACCATGTATATAAAATTCGCTTATAGTGTGTACAATTCGTTTGCCCAATGAACGTGATGCCGCGTTAAAATGATAGCTAATTTGTGATAACAGAATACCACAAGAAGAAAACACCTTTTGCAATACTTCTACATATACTGCGGGTATGCGTCGAAATTAAGTGGGCATTTTAGAAAAAAAATGTCTGTCTTTCTCCATGGAATTTATAAATTTGTGTTTGCTGTGTTTACCTAAGGATTAAAAATATTACGAAAACTCTCATAGGGGAAAACATTTTTGATTGAAAAAAAAACTGTGCGTGAAGCCCGATGAAAGCGAGAAGCCTTTTTAATGAAAATCTCTCCTGATTAATTTTTCAACTGCTTTCCGGGATTATAATATCATAATATTATCTGTACTAGCTTCACTGCCTGTTTTAGCCCGATAACAAGCAATTTACCGCCATGTTTTAATTTTTGAAATTTTAATAAATTCGTCCAAGCCCCACAGCTTATGTAAGACATAACTTTTTATTGAATTCCGGAGAGAAATATCTATTAAAACTAGGGCCTATTTTGCCAGATAAAGCAATTATATTGAATAATTACTCGGGGTAATCGTAGGGTAGGAGTTGGGTAAATGTAGGGTAGATGTATGGTAAGAGTAGGGTAGGTGTAGGCGTAGGGGTAGCCGATATGGGAATCAAACTGAGCGTCTCCATCTACCCAATAAAAATTATGGCAAAAAACTCCTAGACCCTTTGTGCGAGAAAAGACTCACACAGAACTAAATAGGGGTAGGGGTAGGGGTAGGGGTAGGGGTAGGGGTAGGGGTAGGGGTAGGGGTGGGGGTAGGGGTAGGGGTAGGGGTAGGGGTTGGAGTAGGGGTAGGGGTAAGGGTAGGGGTAGGGTTAGAGGTAGGGGTAAGGGTAGGGGTAGGAGTAGGAGGGTGGGTAGAAATATTTTTCTTAAATTCATTTTAAAAATTATTTCTAACACACACTCCTTGCTTCATCCACATTAAAACATATTCTAAATAAATACAAACCTATTGCAGGACCGCAATAGGCAAAACCTAGTCTATTCAAATTATATTATGCCATATCCTATAGTAAGAGATATTTTACTAAGACATATACTGATTATCTGATTGATAGTAATTGTTACTAGAATGGGTACGCCTTTGTCATAATTAAGGTTCTACTAGTGTTTAAATGTAATGTAAACTTTGTTCAACTAAGATAAAGGTTTAGACTTCAAATACGTGGCTAGCCAAATGTAAATAATATTGATTAAATAAGGACCGAAATCGTCCCATTTAATAAAACATTTCGACCGAGAAATGAGCCTCAGACACTGATGCCATTGTTTCCAACTAGTTCGTAAATAAATTTAGTTCACTTCATTTAACTTTGGCAACGCAGCTTTGTCATAAGTTGCGAACTGAAATGTATCGATTTTCGTTTAGGCCCGAACCAATTTATCCAACTACGTATCTAAAGCGATGAATCTTGAATCAATAAACCAAACTACCTATATACCTACTACCGAAAGCTCAAGTTAATAAAAGCTCGCGCATAATATATAAGTACTCGATTATCGATATCATCACGTATCTGTAAACAAGGAATTCTCGAATACGAATACTTTGACAACCGGAACGCTTATTCCCAGTTAGATATTCAATGCTTTTGAACTTTTAGAGCTTTTAAAGCATTTTAAGCTAAAAATTATTCCTGTTTCTGCTTAGTTGACTTCTCATGAATTGGAGCGTTTTAGGAGCGACATTCCGGTGCACTCCGACCAGAATCCAAGAACTGCAGAGATGTTTAAAAAGAAGATAAGAAAAGAAAAAATGCGGTAGTAGGAAATTGAGAATCAATAGTTGGAGAAGTTTTGAGATAATGTAAGCCTATTTGGATGGAAGGTGTAATGCTGGGTTCTCATCTTATTTATTCTATGGTCCATCTCATAGAGCGAATCATTGAATGATAAATAGGAATTGTGGCTCGTTCACAATTGCTCTATTTCAATTATTTTGGATTTGCGAAACTCAAAGTGACGCAGCAAATTTTCGAGAGATTTTTTTTTACTGTACATAACCATAGACATTAGTGGTGGGCGAAGCGGCTCGATGATCCGTATCACTGAACCGGATCACTCACTACAGGTTCGCTGATCCAGCACGATTGAACGACGGTTCGCGTCTCCCCGCACCATTCCCTGTCCCTCGCTCCCTTGGCCCTCCTAATGACGTCCTTAAGACGCTCTTACACGATACTTTTTTCGTCCAGTTTTCATATGGATTGTCTTTACAGAGAGCTGATTTAGTGATCCGGCTCACTAAACTGAGCCGCTTCGCCCACCGCTAATAGACATTACTGTACTGTGCGCAGAGGGCGGCGTTCGCGTAGCGACTACCGTTCATACGGTTCTATTCTTTGGTTTATTTTAAATAGAAGAGAACGAAAGTTGAATTTGATTTAACATTGGACATCTATTCCATAGATTCTATGAAATAACTGAAGTGGGAACGTAACTTAAAGGATGCCGTACGAGGAGATTGCAAGATTAGGTGAATCAAATATTCGAACCGGGTCAGACCAAGAATCAGAATAACAGATAAGTCACGTATAAAATGTTGGTTTGTAGAAATTGCAACTTGGCAATAAATTCGCCCATAAAAATATCTACTACATAAATCAAATATTCATTATTTTTATTTTTATAAAGAGAAAATAAATAAAAAAATATTTTTTTGTTATTAAATTTTGGAAGGAGCGTTTGCCATTCCAAATTGTGTGGGGTTCCATTTTCTCAGCCAACCCCTGTGAAAAAATGGCATTATGGCTATTAAAAGTTCTCCAGTTCGGGACGAACCGATACAAAAATAATATTACCTTAGAATTTCCCCAGAGAGCCTGAATTACAGAAGATTTTCAAGGTATAATGAACTTTCGTGAGGCCAGAAGCGCGAGTATGCGAAGACAAACATATTCATAATACAATATCAACACCCCCTCTGAAAGGAAGATAAATTTAACGAGCGGACATAATAATATAAGTAACTTTACAGCCAGCGAAAGCTCACTGGAAATAGACTGCAGCGAAGTTTGTACTCAGTTGTATTGTAGTTCGGAAGTGTATGGTTGTAAGAGTAGATGATGTGTCAACAAATAAACGATGCATTGCTCGTCTGATGGCCAATTATCCGTTTCAACTTCGGGGAACAGATGAAAACTTTCAAAGCGCACTGAGCATTGGAAACGTTTTAGTTTGTTCTGTCTGGAGAGATGGAAAAAGTTGTATGACAGACACCTCTCGTAATGATTGACTTAAGGCTAAACGAAACGTAATACGCGCTCAAAGATGGCGCTAATTTAAATATTTTATAAAAACACATTTTAAGAACAGAATGCTTTTTAAGTATTGAAATGAATCGTTTGTAGGCATGTATACAAACGGAATATGGAATCAAACAAATTGTTACTATAGATTTAAAGCTCAAGTCTCCCATGAAACTAAATGCGATGAAACAGAAACACATCCGAAATACTCATATTTAATTTTTAAAAACTAAAAAAAAATTACATCATTTTTCATTTTTTTATTTTATTTCCATGGGCGGTTGCAAGACGAAACCCGATTTTTTTTGGTTGATAACTTGAAATCCATGAAGCTTTTCTGAGGATTTTTTTAAAATTTCATAGGGGGGGTGCATACGGTCTACAGTGACAGCAAAGTTTTAGAGATTACGCGATTCGCTCAATTATTAAGAATAAAACAGTTGAAAAGGCTTAAATCGCATTCATTGTGGGTATACTGGCAAAAAACGTCTAAAATCGTTTGTTTGAAAAATCAAGCATTTGAGTTTTGTACTAACTTTAAATTTCTTTATCAAATTCAATAATATTGTAATACAAAATCGATAAAAAAAAAATTCCAGCAGAAATTTGCTTTGATTTTTTGAAAAAAAAATGTGATTTGTAGCTTTTTGTTTTTTTTTTTAAATATGTGTTTAAAATTACAAACATTTTTTTTCGTTTTTCACATCTTTGTGTGTTCTGCCAGTATATAGAGCGTAAAGAGCTTCATAATTTCATTTTTAGAAAAATAACCATTTATTATTATCTGCCTAAGAACTAGGTAAGTCTTGTAAAATAGGGTTCAAAACCAACCACGGTCAACGCCGGATAAGAACAAAAGATTCGTTGCCGCGTCAGCGCCGAGACCAAACCAAAAGGAAGAGAATATAAGTATTAAAAATACACTGCAATAATAATACACACATCTATGATTGTAAAGAGAACGGCAAACGTATACTGACGTATATAAATAGGTACTTTAAAAAAGAAAACGGAAGTTTATAAGAGATATATAGAGAATACAGTGTAAAACTACGTCATTCCTTCAGAGACCCAGTGAAACTGTAAAATGTCTCACTGAATTGAATGGGAAAGGATACGGATATTGGCGAGTCCAAATTGGCGTGAAACGTAAATCGGCGATAAGAAGTTGCTACAACTTCCTAAAAATATATCAAAATGTGTACTTTGTGATAAGATATAAGCTTCTTCGAGGAAAGGAATCAGTATCACTACAAATACTTTCATTTTAAATGTAAGTTCGTGGGTCTGTTTGTGATGTCAAATGTCGGGTTCAAATGGCAAAACATTGGCTTTACAGATTGTCCAAAAAAATCTGAATTCTAATATAGCAAAAAAAGTACGCAAGATGTAAGAAGAGTGAGGTTCGATTTTTTTTCGTTCGAATGGATTCATTTGATTCGCTTTTGTTTATTCACCACTAAATGATTTCTTCTATTAAATTCGATCCTTGAACGAAACTTTTGAATCATAGAGTTCGTTTCAAATCGAAATAAATATTCGGCCTTCGTGGTCGATGGGTGAGGAAACCAGAGATCGCAAGTTCAAATCCCGGCGTGCGCAAGTTAAATCGATTAAATCGATGTGTGTTTTTTCACAATTATTTAGTAAAAAATAATATACCGTATATTTACACGTTCCAGAATGGAAGATACTGCTACTATCGCTTGTGTGGTGACCAAATTTGAATATCCAGATATTTCCCCACCATCCTTTTCCTTGTCTCCCCCTCCGTCACTTCAATCAGTCGCACAACATACCCCAATTGGGGATGCCGTAGCCCCACTGGCTCCAGATGGTTGAGAGCAATTGGAACTATTCTAATTCAAATCTTTATTTTTTTTTTTAATTGAAGGTAAATCAAATTTAGTAATATCATTTTAATTAAGTTCTGCAAGTATGTTATTATCATAAATGTGACAGATGTGTCGGCGTTAAATGCCATTTTGAAGGTGTCTGGCTTTGAACGCCAAAACAGCTGTCACAATAATGACAAACTAAACAAAAATTAAATGATGTTCTACGAAACAAACACTATAGTAATTCATAATCAATTCGTTTCAGTAACCATTTTTTTTCTCTGGTTTATACAAGTAAATATTAATGTACAAGTAGCTCCAATACAAATCTTCAACCTAAACTTCTACGAATCCTGCGTAGCTTTAAATAAAATTATGTTTGTTCTTGCTTTATTTATTTTCTTTCTATTTGTTTCTGTTTACTTTGCGTGGGAAGGATCTAGGAACAGAGAACGTTTGTTCTTGTTCTCAGCCATGTCCGACCAACAAAACTGCTCGTATTTCAAAAATTCACAGCACTTAATGTCTAGAAAACACCATTGAATAATAATGGACCCTGTTTGATTCTAGCACCAATTCATTCGTAGATATAAATACGTTTTTTTAACATGAATATAGGTTCGTATTTCATGGGGTTGGAAAAATTATGGGAATAAGAGACGATAAAGCTTGTTAAACCCATGTGTGTTCAATTCAACTGCCAACAATAAATTGGTTAACGAGCGAAAGCATCAACGAAATGGACCATAACTTGTTTTACTACAAGAAAACATTGATACAGAATGCATTCGGAAATGTGATAGTATTTTGGTGTACTCTTATGTAGGTTGATGCTTTTTACTCTCAAAATGAGATCAATGAACTATTGTTTGGCTTTAAATTCACGTAGCTGTATTACGGCCTAATAAAAATGTCGCCTAGAGCAGCTGGAATTTTGGCGCCTTTGGAAGTTTTAGTAAATTGTATCTACTTCCGGGGTTGTTTAATAATTATTTTCAGACTTTATAGATCATATTTTGACTTATCTGCGTAGCATCGTTTCATAAAGCAGTACCATTTTTTATATGCATTGGATTGAGATTCTATAGCGCAGTTTTGTGATATTTCACGTCATTTATTCGCAGAATAGGTCAAGAGACGAGAAGTGCTCTCTAACGTTGCCAACGGTTGAGCAGCAACGGTTTTCCCTAAATTGCGTTCGTGCAGTGAACTCACATCAAAAATATAATAAAATAATACAAACTTATGTCATCATTTTACGACACTTTAAACAGCGCGCTATTTAAATTTATTGTGAAAAAATCGTCATACTGCCCGAGAGCGAGTCCAAAATGAATTCCAAATGTGCGTTGTGAATTCAGCGACTATGGGACTTTCCGTCCTAAGAAATAGTTCATAGAAAACAGCGTACCCTTCGGAATCTACAAAGCGACCGAGTGGGCAGATTATGAAGAGTTATTAAAAAAATATATATTTCGAATAGCATTTTGCAAAAATCAACAGCTTGTTTTCTGTGATTATCGTGTTTTAAACTGTTATTAAAATAAGTTATTCACTGAAGATGTAACTTTTTTTCGTGATCGTGATTTTCGCATTTAAAACAATTTTTTTTAACCTACGACATACGACATTATATCATTCATTAGCCACAAACGTTTTAATAAATCGACGAAATGTTTGTTTTTGTTAGCGTCTAGGTCGCTAAACGCTGATGCAGTTTTGTGATGAAGTTCCTTTAAATCTATGGATAAAGATCAATATTTTATCATACAGATGAGCGATTGTTTTCTCCCAATGAGATAGCACATGAACCGCCACTGCTTTTGAAGTAAGTATTGAGATTTACCAAAGCACAAGTATTCAAGATATATTATCCAAGTTTTGGCCAAGTTCCTCAACAAGCACGACTTTGACCTGATCTGCCGGGTGCATCAGGCGGTAGAGGACAGGTATGAGTTCTTTGCCAAGAAGCAACTGGTACTGCGGGGAATTCGATAATGCAGGAGCAATGATGTCAGTGGACGACACGCTGAAGTGCTCCTTCTGGATCCTGAAGCCGGCTGACAAGCGCCTGGCGTACGTGCAGACCAACACCAACCGTCCCGTCATGCCCAGGGGCGTCACCAAGACAAAGAAGATTAGGAGGGCCCCATGGATCAATCCCACCGGCCACCGTCCTCCCCCGCCGCTCCACCCTTTTAAGAGTATTCTGTGTTATTTATCCTAAAAAATATGGATAATAATTCTTTGTCTTAGCTTAAATACATTCTTGAATATAATGGAAGCAATCACTCTATCATTTGTATTAGCGTCTTGCAATATATCGTAAGGAATAAATACAGTTAGCTTTTTTTCAGTTTAACATTAAATTTAGTTTCGATAATTTAACTGCATCTCTTTATATGGTCTATAAATAATGTGTAACGATAGCCTGTCCAAAAAGAGAAAATAAATGTAAATAAATAATAATAATAATAATAAATTTGTAGAATAGACGTAATATAAGAATAGGAAGTAATATTTGTACAGCGCCCCTGAGGTGATTTCTCACAAAAGCGGCGCTATAGAAATGGTCCGATTATTATTATTATTATGTGAAAAAACTATTCAAAACCTTGCACAAGTTCACCAACTTCTATGATATATTATCATTTAATACACAAGTCCATCTATTTATAAACCCCTTTCAAGCAATAAGTGAAAACCACTCCATATAAAAGCGACTTATCGATTCTCAGGTGTGGATAATGTATTATGTAAAGCACCACTCTGTTGTGACGGGAATTTGATAAATTACACCAAATGCTTTCATAATATACTCAAAGTAATCGCATGTACTTGTGTATGTCAAAGTGAATTATCATTATTGTTATGGAACGTGAAATAAATCCAAATGTCTTTATTTCATTAATGTCTTAGGAAAAAGATTCACGAGAGATGGGAAAGCGCGTAAGGACATTGAAAGAAAAGTGAAGAGGAACGCCTATTTCGTACAAAACTTAATTTTGGATTTGAGGTCAAAATACTCACCTAAACTTAATGATTTTTTTTTTTCATCAAAAAGTATTGTAAATATCTAGTACGGATTAGAAGTAATTTATTTATTTTTGTTTTACATTATGAAATATAGGCCATTAAAAGAATTGATTTTTCTCGATTTTAGAGGCACCTTTAACAATTATTTGGGGGCTAACGGTGGTTTAAAAAAAAGTTTTACCCAATCTGCTTTGAAAATATAATGAAGAATGAAATAAATAAAAATATTTTAAAAAAGTATTAAAATAAGATTATGGTGGACTTTAAATTAAATTAAAAATGACTTTGGAAAACAAATATGCCGTACATAATTTAAAATGTCGACCCGAAAAACCTTTTTTTTTTTCAATGTTTTGTTTTTATATTTTTATTTACATAATTATATTTACATATCAAATGCGATAATTTTTTTGAAATACGATAAATCCGCAAAATTATTTTCTAAGTTGCCTCTAAAATTATGAAAAATGATTTTTTTCATGGCATATACTTCATAATTTAAAACAAATAAATAAAATGCTTCTCATCCGTAATAGACATTTACTAAACCTTTAATTAAAAAATGGTATAATTCAGTTTGCATTTGTATTTTGGCCTCAAATCCAAAATTAATTTATGTATGAAACAGGCAGCGCAGCCGTTCCTCTTAATGCGGGAGTCATTAATAAAAAATTGGCCAAAAAAGCGAAGTTAGGAGCACACAATGGAGTGTTGACACCAACCCGGATATATGGCAGTGATTAATCGAAGTAGACTGAATGCCGTAGAATTTAGATCCCTAAGGCGTATGTGAGGTAAAATAATGTGATCTATTAGAAATTAATGTGGAGACATGGAAAGAATGCAAGATTGATGTTAGCATAATGAATAAAATTAAGAAAGGGGAATAAATGACGCTATGGTAAAAGAAGTCAGGGATGCCCAAGAAAGCCTTGGCAGGAACGAGCAAATGAAATACTTAAGTCGAGTCATATCAAGTATCAGAATAACAGAAGAGAATATATGAGACGATATATGAATGTGGATTAAGCAAGGAGTGTGTGCCGATACAGAGTTGTGTGGCGGTGTATCCTCTCTGCCAACACCTGCGGAGAAACGGTGTGATGGCTAGTTAGTAGGTAAATACGTCAAGGGTCAGAACAACAGAGGATTATTTATGATGATTTATTTATAATCAAGCTTTTATATTATTTTCGTAGAAAGGAATTAATTTGTGGTTTCAGATATTTATTAAATTTTAAAAAAATTAAAAAAACCAATAATTTATTTTTGATTTTAATTCAGTTTTAAGTTTTACCCTGATGAAGCTTCAGATAACCGAAACCGGTTGGTGATAATTAAAATAAATTATTGGTTAAAAAAATTGTGTTTTTTTATTGAATAAAATTTATATTATTTATTTAATCCTCTTTATTATCTATACTTCATATTTTTACAAGTTTTCGTACATTATATTTATTTATGCTCTATGTTATTTTCGAGACATTCAAATCGGTACTTATTGTCCATTGGTTTATGTAAAGGCAAATCGAATCACGTTTACGAGTCCCGTAGAACGTCTTATCACCCGACTGTACTAGCCTTCGGGCGGATATATAAAGACACCCTTAGCATACAATAGCAATACGAAATTTTATAGCCGTCCCTCAGATCTTTCCTCACGTTCCTGATTCAAAAAAAATCTGATCTTTTCTTAATTCCACAACGACCTGACCGACTGAATTTTTTTTTTCTCAATTCGAAATTCAACAACTTTTGATTTGGACCACACAGAAGGAAAGGGAACAATTCAATGAAAGGGTTTTCCTTTTTCCTTTTCTTTTTGGTTGTTTTACAATGCATCGCTTGTGGGCATTGATGTACAGAAATGGAGTAAACATCAATGTTCCAAATATGAGGCCAATTGGCTACATTGAGATAACACGGGCTTCAGTTGATTACAAGCGCTCGCCGGATATGGATCTCCAAAGATTACTGCGAAATGCCTACATAACTGCACAAGTCGTTCGGGAAAAAAAGCAATGGTGTAATCTTTCATCGGTTTTACCATAATCAATATACTATAAATTGGGCTTTTTATTGCTAAAAAAACTCATATAGCGTCTAAAGTCGGTACGCGCAGCCAGTGAGAAATGCTCAAGGCCGCAGCGCGGTCGGCAATGCATTCTGTTAGTTCGCGGTCGGAAGGATTCGGGCTACATCGACAGCCGCTCCACCCCATTTGTTAGCGACGTTGACTTCATTTATATATCTCTATGCTTGTTGCTTTTTTTTTATATAACTTAACCTTATTATTTGTAACGGACTGATTCCTTACGACTGTGTTTAAGGATGAATTAATACAAAATGTTATTACAAACACAAGAAAAAACATAGATGGTAACCAAGCCTGGTCCTATGCAGGAGAAATTGGAGCAGTCCGCTCCAGGCGCCATTTTTCCAATACGCCAAGGCGATGATAATGTCTAACACCTAATTCAGCGCGATTTATTTATTTTTATTATTTATGATTATGCTGAAAACCACGCTGCACAAAAATATATTATCCTAATAGTAAATTATTTTTATAACCACAAAGAAAACGTGGTAACAGTAATGGCAGATTTTTGAAAAAAAAAAATTTTCACATATACGAGTATATATATATATTTTTTTAATTATCATTTTTTTTTCATTATGTAAATCCAATTTAATAATGTTATTATTAAGTTCTGCAAGTATTTTTAGTTTTTATTATTGTGACAGCTGTTTCCGAGTTGAAGGCCGTTTTAAAACTGTGGTTAAATAATGTTAACTGATGGCCCTAAACACCGAAACATCTGTCACAATAATAAAAACTAAAAATACTCGAAGAACTTAATAATAACTTTATTAAAATTGATTTAAAAATTTTTTTTAAATTAAATGGGGTTCTACGAATAACGCACAAAAACAATTAATAATTAATGGTAGAAACAGTTATCAAAAATAGGAAACTAATATTAGCAGATTTCGATCAGGTAAATAATAAAATAGAAAACTATTAAAAGTAAGTGGGAAATACAACATCCAATGTTTAAATTGTACCAAAATGTTTACTAATCAATAACCTAAAGCCTTTTTACCAAACTAAGTTATTTTCGGTCACCCTTCAATTTTCTCGAATAAATACGAATTATTTCACATTTAACAGGCAGGTTGAGTTATTGACAGTAGATTGTAAATGTCGATTAGTGATTCCACCGAAATAAAATATGGTTCGTTTATTCTGCCACAAAAAATCAATACCGATAAAACGTTTTTTTTTTAATGCCGACTTATTTATAAAATAATATCTATAGTGTTCTGTTGGGTAGGGGTAAATTTACTATCGTTTTATTACGGTTATCAATATTAAAACATTTGCAGCAAGCATACAATTGTGACGTACTAACATACAATTGCATGCATACAATTGTGACGTAATTTATTCATGCAGCTTTATTGATATATCGCATTTGTAAGGTAAAACCATCCTCAGTAATTCGTAGAAAAAAAATGTAAAATTGTTCCCACAATTTTCGTTCATGGGACTGTCTGTTATCTTTTTTTAAATAAGTCATAATAATCATAATAAATAATAATTGGATTACTTCTATAGAGCCGTTTTCGTGGGAAAATTACCCCTAGGGCGCAAACGCAATGAAGCACTCCATAGCTTATGGAGTGCTTGCAAGTAATAACGTAATTCCTGACTTTCTGCGCTTAGTTATCATAAGGTCAACTCTGGAAACCGGAACAATTCAGTGAATCCATATTACGTAGAAATCTATTTCTTGAACCTTATGCGAGGAAATAATTGCACGGAGTTCATTAGCATGAATCGGAACACTTTTTAAAAGTGATATAAAGTCATTAAAAGTACGAAAAAAATCATCTATCTCTAAAACCTAAATATTCTTTTTTTTTAACAAAAAAAAAAATAATTAATAAAAATAAATTTAAAAGATATTAGGATGAAACAGGTTTTCAAGTAAGTTTTTTTTTATACTTTTAATGTCTTTACATATTTTTTAAAAATGTGCCGATTAATACGTGTGTTGAATAAAGATCGATTAACATCTACCAGCACCGCGCAGTACAGACACGTAAAGTGGCAGACAAATTAGTCGCGTCCATTATCTATGAACACTTTCACGCACGGTGTAATGTGAATACTCCCTTCTATGCCATGTCTGCCACTGTACGTGTGTGCACTGTGGGGTCCCGGTAGATGTGAATAGACCTTTATCCGGTCACCAGCATTTGCCTACCTTGACCTCGGAAACCTTACATGATAGTGCAATCATAATCTAACGGTAATAGATGAAATGGAATTTCATAAAAAAATCTAATATGCAAAAACATTCAAAACAATCCGAAGACATTTTGAAATATATAAAGTGTTATCGGTGATAGAAAATCCAAGTTTTCATTTAAAGGTGGTTCCGGGAAAATAATCAAAGTGTTACCGGCTTATTTTTCTCAACTTTGACGTGTTTCTTATACATAATTATGCATCAAAGCACCTACCCAGAAGCAGAACCCAGCATGTCGTAGAGCTGTCATTAAATACAGTGACACGAAGATATAAATCTCGACAATAGCTCGACGCGAGTTACGAGTCGTATGTAGATTAGGTCTGAGTTGAAGCTCACAGCTGGAAATACTTTGGTCGTGCCTTACTCTATTGTTTCCTTTGTTGGAATACCTAGTCTCGGGTTAAATCGATATGTTGGAGTACGAGTACTCGCTGAAAGCATTACTCGGTTATGTAGAACGGGATCATGTTTTTTTGTTGTTGTTAAAGTCGGTAGAGCGAAAGGCAGAGATATATACTGTAAGTATCCATACCCAAAGTCATATCAGCAAAGTTTTGCACCCGCAAAAAGTAAAAATAAATCAAAAACCTAAATATTTTCATCAACTAACAAATAAAAACGCGAGTAGCCCTATAAACTCTCTGTATCTCTTTGGGAGACTAAAGACGGAAAAAATTCGATCAAATTACATAAAAAATCAATTATGATACAGCTGCAACCTAAATTAATTAGTACTCTCCGTACCACGAGTTAAAATTAAATATTTTAAAATCTAATTTGCATTATGCATTGAAG
The DNA here is from genome assembly GCA_022606495.2 of Halesus radiatus. Classification (NCBI taxonomy): domain Eukaryota; kingdom Metazoa; phylum Arthropoda; class Insecta; order Trichoptera; family Limnephilidae; genus Halesus; species Halesus radiatus. Next base: position 614 of record JAHDVE020012379.1, on the reverse strand, counting down.
AAGGTACCCATGCATTGCATTCAAATTACGCAACTTTAAATGCAGAAATCGATACCTTTGCTTCGAACAAGCCATTATCCTCGTCAAGTAGTAGGTTCATTTGCATAGTAAACAAAAAGCGCAAACGGTTCACGATTGCAAACTGTGATTTGCTAATAGCGTATTTAAAAACATAATTTATATACCTACTGAGGTTCCGAGATGCGCCCCTATTCGTTAGATGGCACCGATAAACATAACGAAAGCCTGAACTTAATGCTCTGTGTTGGTAGATGGCAGCAATAAACAAATAAATTTTATGCATTTCCGCGCTTATTTTGGATTAATGATAAATGTATGGTGGCGATTTTACGATTTCCGCCCAGGTTTATGTTCCATTTGCACCTCTAGTAGATCCTCGAGCATAAAACTGCCGTAAAATACAATGTATCAGCGCGCTGAAATTTTTTTGGCCATATTAACGCAGACAAAATATTCGTTGGCCATGAACATGTCGGTAGCCAACTGCCAACAGGCAAGGTACGGCTTTGTGAAATTTACATTGTAAATAAACGACGTGTTTCAAAATGTTAAAATTGGTAACACACAAGAATTCCTTTACTGGTAAATCGTAT
>JAHDVE020012378.1:0-94677 GCA_022606495.2 Halesus radiatus | reverse complement strand
TGTGCATAATAAATCGTTTAAAGCGTGTTGTACAATTTCTGTATCAACGGGTTTCCAACAGCAGCAAAAATCATCAGCATGTAAGTACTCTGCAGTCACCAATAGCCAATCTATTTATTTTATTTGCAATGCCCTTAATTCTTGACAGAAACGAAGTGGAATGGAATATGTACTACCGATGCCAAAATAAGTCACCTAAAGTATACGTTAAAAACTGGATCCGGTCCTTTGGGCATTTTTTGGGAGGAGGGGTTACTAACGAAATCAAGTTTCTCAAAAATACGATATTCCTCTGTCTTTGATAAAAATTTCAAAAAAATTCGGCTCCAAAATAAACGATTCCGAAGAATGTCGACGATTTCTTATCTGAACGACTCATATTTTAAAGATTTTCATTGCTAAAATCAATGACATTACCAACAAACAGCTAAAATAGGCATTAATAACGGGAAAAGCTCATATTTGCACGAACCACCAAAAAGCCTTAAATATGTATATGAACATGCATACTTTCCGATGATTAATAAAAGCTCTACACTATAAATTCGTAAAATAGTGAACTAATGCTAGGCAAAGAAGTGGGAACATCAACGTAGACAGTAAGGAAGCTGTAATATTGATCAAAGTAGGTTATACGTTACAAAGCGACTCACTTTTATCGGAAAAGTGCATTCTTGTCGGTTCTCATGATGATCACTTCACGTTTTGCAACATTACGGAAGACTGTCACGAAGTTCGTGACTGGCGTCTGTCTCTTCCCGTTCCGCGACCCCTGGAGGTCAAGATCGCGACGGCAACGTGTAGCGCTCCGCCAGCACTGCGCAACACCCAGTAACCCACTGAACAGATAAAATTTCTAGTACGGTGAGACCTATATCGTTTGACCCTATATTAGAGATTCCCAACGTTGGCGATATCGCCCCCCAAAGGGCGTTGGAGTATTCCAAGGGGCGATGGTGGACTCAAAGGGCAATTGGGGGGCGGTGAAGATCTGAAATAGGGGCAAGGTAAAAAAATTAATTTTTTGTAAATCTTTCTTATGGATGTCGTAGGTACATCGTTGAAAGAATCATATAAAAAATAAACTGTTTAATTATTCTATTGATTTATAGACGGTTTAATATATATTTTGTCGTTTTTCTTTACGGTATTTTAACACCTAACCAGGTTTCTTGGGACCTGTTGTCAGGTGAACAATAATGTACTACATAATATAATGTGTAAAATATGCATCAAGATCAAAAAGCTATCATAATGGAGGACAGGGATGATGAACAGATCGTGTCAGAATATAGAGTCGACCGCGGAGATGATGGTTATTACCTCTTATTATGTGATAGTTCCAATACATATAATTCATCGGAGACTTTTCGAAACATATCCCACGATAGAGTTTTCATCTTTCTCGCTTTCTTTGAATTCCTCCTACCTCCATCATTATAAAGGGAAAGGGTTGTGCATTTTTTAATTCGAGTACCGCGCAAGAGCCCTAAGTATCCGGAGCCAATAGATCTACGGCATCCCGAATTGGGGTTATGAGGCTGTAGAGAGTTGGCGAGGGGAAGGAGCTGAGGAAGAGGAAGGTACCTGACTATTCAGATCTAGTCAATAAATACGACAAAATCCACTTCAAGCAAAGTTTCGATTCTGAATGGTGGTCTTTCACCAGGGCGACACTGATAGTATCTACTATCTATGATGGAGAACTAAGCAAGCAGGGGATTGAACCCGCGTCGCCCGGATGAGAACGCAACGCCTTGGACCGCTCGGTTAACAAACCATCGAAAATGTTTGGTATTTGATTTTTTTTTAATCAATTACTAGCTAAAATACCCGGCGTTGCCCGGGGCTATGAATGGTTTGTAGTAAAGTTTTAAGGTTATGATGTGCTACCCCCACCCCTACCCAGTAATTTTCCTCTTATTTTAAACGTCAGGTGTGATAAATTCCCCCCAGAAGTACCGACATTCTGCTTTAAGGAGTGAGAGAAGGGGATGGGGGTGATTTTTCGAAATCTCATGTAGACAGTGATCTTCCTCTTTTTTGAAGGTCAAGTGTACAAAATTTCATCTAGCGCGAAACAAAACTGTAGATTTGTATAAAAAACACACACACACCCAAAGACACCTTTCTTTATATAGATAGAAGAATAGATAGAAGCTAGATTTCACTTGAAGTAAGATAGAAATGATCTTACTTCTAGCACACAAGACATGCCCACAACGCCCTTCTATCAGCGAATCCCTTCAGCGCAGTAACCAGACGCCTCCGTAACCACAGTCAAGGCTGAATGCTAATTCAAGTCGAGACCCAATATGGAAACTGGCCCCTACGAATTTCTGCTCCAGTGAACGAAATTACCAGTACTTACGAGTAATTCATAAATAATGTTATGTGACAGTGTTTTAAATTGACTTATGGTGGTAGGCGACAGAAGTCGTTTTGATCCGACACCTTTTTAGTACCAAAAATAATTATTTTATTTTTTTATATGACCTTGGTTTGTGTTTGGGCAAAAGAACGATAAATCGAGATGACGAATCTTTGTTATTGATTTACTCGTGTCGAAAAATTGGCTTCCACTCTCAGAATCGCCCTGGTGAAAGGCCACCGTCCAGAATGAAATCGAGGCTTAAAATGACACTAGCCGTGTGTATTAACCAGCTTCCTAATCCTGGTTCGTGTTTGGACAAATGAACGCCGATTCGAGGTGATGATAACAAATCTTGGTTACTGATTTACGTAGCCAAAAAAATGGCAGTAAAATTCATGAAAAATGTAAGATTCTTGTGTTTTTTTTATATGAATATTATCGGCCACGTAACACGACTAAGGGCCAATCGCATGAACTTCCGCCACATTCGACATCGTCAATCGGCATTTAAACGGCACCTGGTCGGTTAGACAAATTTTAACTAGGGTTGTTTGATCAGTCGTTGATTCTGTCTTCAAGTATAACGGTCGTCAAAATTTAAACAAACTCTGACGGACCGAGAAGCAGCAGTTGGTGAGTACCGTTAAAGTATATATATATTTTTTAAATATTTGCCGATTTGATGGCGACGTCAAATACGAGTACATGACGGGGATTCAAAGTAGGCCTAACAAATGTTGATCGAATTTCCAATATCGTTGGGACAAAGAAACGTTAGTTGAGAATACTGGCAGCTTCAGAAACAGCAGATTCGGACAAATTAGAACAATGACAAAAAAGAACAATGACAGTGATAAAACAGAATAATGACAATATCGAACAATGACAAAACAGAAAATAATAGGTTATGTTGGGCTAGGTTAGTTTAGGATAGATTAGGTTAATTTAGGATAGGTTAGGTTAGGTGTGCCTTTTCTTCACTTTTCTTATTTTTTCTTTAATGTTGTGACGGTTCTGTTTTGTCATGGAAACGTATAGAATAATTACATAAAAAAAGAATGTCGGTCGCTAAAATAAATCTCATTACCAGCATAAAATGACTGCCAGAAACGAGTAGTCAATTAAATTTAATCCAATATTCTCAGAACTGTTCTTGAAAGCCAAAAATTTCATTGTCGGGATTTGCGCTTATCAGAATTACTATGAATTCCGACACAGACCTCGTCAGACTTTCATTAACCGCGAGTCGGAGGAAGGCGGCTGGAGGTTGGAGGGACAATAATAAATTAAGCTTTGCTATTTATCTTGGAAAATACCGCTCCAATCTCATGGAGCCAGAAGGCCGGAACATTAATAATTTTCCAAGTAATTATGTCGACTGAGTACCTTCTCCACCTCCCGATTCATCAGAAATTCTTGTATTATTCCCTTATTCAGTCAGACCTCCGCTTTGATTAATTAATGGTATAGGTAAATATTAAATTAATCCCTGGTTTCTGAAGATTTTCAAACATGAATGGTAAATAATCAATCTAGGTAGGTATTATATGATAGAAGATATCAAGAATGACGATGTTAGACTCTTAATATTAAGGGTCAGCACTCAAAAATGGCCCTAAACATCACTTTGAAGGTGCTAGCTCAAGCAATACCACAAACGATTATCTGTAAAGAAGGGTATTAGGTTTCAAAAGACAAATATTCTAAAATTTGATGAAATACGTCCCAAAATATATGAAAATATGTGCAGTTTTAAAATCAATTATAGCCATTTTTAACGATTTACCTAAAATTCCAGTACGTATTTCATATAGAATTTACAAGATTAAAGATTGAGGGGGAAATGAGATTTTTTAGTGGAGTTGCAGGAGTCATAAGATGGGATCGAATAAGAAGCTCAATGATCCAGTAGGAGCTATACATCGAACCACTGTTGCTTTCCATAGAAAAGTCGCAACTGAGGTGGCTTGGGCACGTGTTAAGAATGTCAGACGGTCGAATTCCGCAGAAAAATTTGAGTGCTATTCCAGAGCGAAGACGTCCAGTGGGCCGCTCCAGACACAGATAGGAGAAGCAACTCCAGAGACTGCGAGGAGAGGCTGAACCTACTACATACGGATGCTATTGACGCAGTACAATACAGGGACGCCTGGAGGCCCCCCTTGTCGATGCGATGGGTCCCCGACCCGAGTAGGACAAGGGGAAGAAGATGTATATATGGTACGTACAGTTTGAAAATTACTGTCTTTTGAAATCTTATACATTGTACTAATTAACCATATAGAATTAATCAGTGGCGTGCACAACATAAATGCTTAAAAGCTGTGTCTACCTTTCTTTTTCCAGATTTTGGAAAAAAATTCCAGAAAATCTCTTATTTAGTGATAGTTGTACCGTAAGAAATTGTTTCTACTTTTTCAAATTCCTAATATTTAGCTATAATTTGCCTTGAATGCCTTATCATTCTTGGTTTATGGTGTGATTAATAATTATAATTAACACCCAAAAAGCTACAGACTACCCTCGGTCAACGAGCAACGCACGCCACTGGAAATAACAGATAAATCGTTCGTAGTATTTCTTGAGTTAGCAACGTGCAAAGTGCGTGTTTTTGAATGCCGACCGTTAAACGCTTATCATAAAAGAATACATTTTTGTAAGTGGCCACAAAATTTTGGCGCCTTTTGAAATCTAAAAGAATTGTTACTTTATTCTTCTCTACGTGGTGGGGGTTTAGTAGATTATGCAATTATTTTTATTAAAATGCAGAATTATTGTTCAACTTCCCTACTAGAGGCACGCACTCGTGATGTAGCCTTTTTCGTTCATAACCCTCGCAAGCATATTTATAATAGCTGCCATGGGGAAAATCACAGCTTAAGAATATCTGGTATATCGACAAAACAAGACTGTGGGCCAGTATTTCAGGTTGCTTTTTAAGCTCGGCTTCGTTCGTCAAGTTGCTATCGAGTAAGTTTCCTGACGTAAATATCTATGAAAACAAGCAAGTGAAATACCGGCACTACGAAATAATTCGCATATGGATAAAATCACAGATTAAATTAATATCTGGTTTATAAATCGTTATTGTGTTTAAAGTCGATCAAATTTAATAATATTACCCATAAAGATCTGCAAGTTTTTTAATGTTGTATTATTGTAACAGCTTATTGCGACGTTCAAAGACATTTTCAAACTGAATGGCTTTGAACGCTGAAACAGCTGTCACAATAAAATAAAATGCTTGCTAAATAAGTTTTAATTAAAAAAATATATCTGGTTTATCCAATGAACTGATAATCTCTAGAAGTGTGATGAATACCAAGATGAAATTCAAATATCATAGGAGCATACGACTTCTAGGTATATAGAGCTAGATAATATTATCGATTCGATTAATTTCATCAGTAGGTAAAAATTGAGCTTACTTCGGGCACACGAACGTACTCACGACACATTTCTAACGGTTTATCTCTTCAGTGGGTTTAGCGATATAATCACAGACGAAAGGATACCAGCCCCCCTAGCACAGAACATTGATAAAGGTTTTATCAATAATGTCGGTAACGTGTTAACGTTCCTGAGCAAGACTGCAGATCAACAACGACCAAACAACAGTTCACACCAACAACAAAAAAAGCATATTTAGTCAATGTGAACTGTTTTTTTTAATTGTTAACGATCTTCAATCGTGCTTGGGAACGATGAGAAGTTACCGAAATTATCGATAAATAAATCTTTTGTCGATGGTCTCTGCTAGAGGGCCTGGTTAGCGATTTAAAACACAGTTTAAGGAGTGTCTCGTCTGTGATTAAAAAAGAGGACTAAATAAAATCTGGTCCGCGGATGAAATAAAATCCCACAATAGTGATTAAATATTACCTAACGACTTAATCACGATTGGTAACTAACCTATAGTTCCATTGGTCTTCTGTGGTGGCGACAGATGCGAGCGGGCCACGACGGTGGCCGGGGGGGCCACCGGGGGTGGCGCGGGCGCCGCTAGCGGAGGCCCCGATCCCTGGGGGCTCGGCGCCTGCGTGCGGGACACATCGCGCTTCTTGGAGTTTCCTGGGAAGAAGAAAATATATTGTTAGATTAAAAAAACCAAAAAAATAAATAATTATATTATATACAATAAATAAACTTTCCTACATTTATTGACGACGTATTTTTTGAAAAGTTTGTAATATTGTATATAGGTTTTTGAGTTCCACGTATCATTAGTATTGTTTTATGAAGGTGAACAAGTAGGTTACATCATAAATATACTTAGGTATATTTAGTGACATTACATGAGTATATTATACAATATAAGCCTTCGCTCTGGACACTTGAGCAGGTAAACATATATGGAAATTTTGAAGTCTTTTTAAATATCCATTTTCTTGAATACACCAAATTTTAGTAGATACATTTCAAAACAACGTATAATAGCTTGGTACTTAATTGTAGAAATTAATTATATTGGAAATAAGAAATGTCACTACTATGGAAACATTAAGTTGTACTTCACAATAATGTTTTCACATATTCGAGTTTAATTTTAAAGAAACGAGGCAAATCATCATAATTAATTTTAGGTTGTTCTAAAATTTACAATTTTGATTTGTAAGTTTTTTTAATTTTTTTATTTATTTATCTAATATATAATACATGGTTATTTCGATACATAAACTATAGAAATAAATAAAAAAAAACGCAAAAAAAATTATTATCTTCCTTACGTCAAATTTTTTTTTTAAAGTTTAACATAGAATTATTTAAGAATGTGATGTAGAATTCGTTTAGTAAAAGTAAAACTTATGCACTTGGGCCATTGTATTTTTAAAACTTGATTTTCCTACCTACCTTGGTGTTGCCAATTAAAACCTTTTAAACGATCGCAGCGCCTTATTAACGGGGAGAAGGACGTCGGAGAGTTATTATTTATTAATTCAAAATAATGATAATATTTTTGTGCAGTACGATAAACGTGGTGTTTTTAAATAGAAAAATATTTGTTACTTATTTTAAATTTGTATGGGCTTAGCATTTATCAAAATGTAATCGAAAATATTAATATTAACACATTTCTGACCGTTCTATGCATGTTTTACAAAAACATTTAAAAAGTTGAATATCCTTAAAAATGCTGTGAAGGTTTTTCTGTAACATGTCGGTAAAATAAAATTAAAAAAGTAGAACAGTATGTAGTTTAATTTTTTTATGAACACTACGTAACTTTAATGTTTTTTTTTGTAATGCGAATTACAAATCTTTGGTTTTTTATGTTTATTTACAAAAACCCAACGATAAAAGATTAAAATTACGTTTCTCCACTGTAAAAATCATATTCGTATTTTAAATATTTTGTAAAACATACAATGGGACGGTCAGAAAAAGTAATATTTCTGATTTGATTTAAAAATAATTTAAAAAATAATTAATAAATATTTTACTATTTAAAAACATTATGTTTATCGTATGGAGTAATAATACTATCATTATTTTGAATTAATAAATAATAATTCTCCGACGTCCCTCTCGCCCTTAAATGTCAGACTGTAGAATTTCTACGACTTAATTCATTTGTTGCTAAATAAAAGTGATTCCTTCTCCATGAACTGCGATTCTATATATAACACTAACTTTTTATGAATCACTAAACCTAAACAAGGTTAAATGAATACGAATCTTAATTTTTAACATTTAAAATACTATAAAAGCTTTCCATACGAAATGTATGAAATGGACGTTTACCTCCTGATGTGTACATGAGAACATGAAAAAGAGAGAATAAATGGGCATTGTGTATTACAAATCATTTAACAAGTGGTTTAAGCAAATCCACTTCCAGCTTAATTCAACCCGGATTTATGAAAGCCTTTTTCTGTACAGGTTATACATATAATATGTACGTCAAAGCTTCCATTTTATTATTCGTTATCCGATCTGCTTTGGGGAACATTCCACGTTATTCTGAAATGAAATTCTTCGTTGATTTTTCCGATTGAATAATTTAGAAAATCTTACGAAATGTAAAAAAAAGCATGAATGTAAATTTCTATGGAAACCTTTGAAAAGTTAAAAGTCTGACGCAGTTCATGCTTTTATAGCCATGACTTTGAATTTATAGTACTGTAATAAAATGTGAGTAGTGCTGTCATCGAATAGATTTCCGGAAATCTATGTTTATGCAAAAAAAAAATGGAAACCTATTTTTTTCTTCATAAAGAAACTTTCTAGTGGTTTGGTTTGGTTTGAATAATTCAAAACACTGTGATAAATTTCATCCTACTAAAGAAATTTAACTTTTTTTTAAATTTAATTTTTTATTGAAAATTTATTGAAGTTGTAATATATATTGTAACATATATTTAAAAAAATAATCGTGGAAGATAATATTTAAAAAAATCTCAAATGAATTGTGAAACTGAAAATAAAAAGGCAACTGTTGCATCCGAGTCTCGAAATGTTTTTTTAAAGCGTATACGTAATTTCAATAGTATATTGTTCTAGGGTTCAACGGGGTATCATGATCTTAAATTCGAATTTGTTCATTTATTACAACTGAAGTAAACTCAATGAATACAGCCCTAATGGCCATATATATGTACACTTGTGATATACAAATACAAAAAACTGTGTCTAATTAATCGTTTTTAAAATTTTCCTTACGCATGCAAATCGTTGTTATAATTGCAGCATACGAGTATATTGGAAGATTTTCGTTATTGTTGGAAATCATTTATTACGGAGAATGAATGACATCACTGCGAGCATATAAAACTACGGTTCTATAGAGCTCGAGAGCTTTAGGAATACGTTCGGAAAAGCTCAGACGTTTTATATAATATCTACTTACATGAAACACTTGTACAGCTGTCCAGACTATGATACGGTCATGGTAACTAAATAATCCAATTGATAGGTCAATGCCCCCCAACGAACCAACATATTACAACACGTAACCTTTCCAAAATATCGGTATTTTTATAACGTTACAGAATATCTGAAGGATCCGATAGTATCGTAACGTTGTACTTGAATCATTTAATAAATTACAATATCGCGAAGTTGTACCGGCATTGTTGTTGCTGAGAAATTGTTGGAAATAATGTTTTCGCGAATTTTCTGAGCTATTGTGCTTTAATGGGGTCGGCTAAATGTTAAAAGGTTAAAGTAACGAGTCCATTGTATTTTATTACCGAATTTGTTCGCATAATGATTCGGAAAGGTCCGAAATGGATTTTATTATCGCAGGAATGTCAGAATAAAACGTTTATTAACGATTTAATGGCGATGAAACACGATACAGAGGAGCGCCAACCAAAAAAAACGTATCATCATTAATTTTTAATCGCTGATTTAAAGCGTTTTAAAATTAGTTACGCTATTATTAATAATTTATTAAAATCACTGTAAAAATCACTGTAAAAAACACTGTAAAAAATTCTGAAGTTAATCAAAATAGCGCTTCCATGCAGCCACGTAAAGTGGCAGGCATGACAAAATTAATGTGAATACTTCCCTCTGTCCTTTTTGGTCTTTGATCTAATTTATATTCAGAATACCATTATTATAAAAATAATCTTGTTCTAATGTAATTAAAGGATTTCTTTTAAAGGATCACGTTTTGGATGTTTTATTAAAATTATGGGAATGCGAAAAATATGTTAAAAAAACTATGTGCAGAGATACTGCGGGAGTTACTTCGTTCCGAGGACCGTTTTTGGTCTTTTATATTTAAATATGGATTTCGCATCATAGTCTGATAGCGAATTTATCGTTAGGTGTTCGTGGCCGGGTAATCCGGCATAAAATGGTTCAGAAAGTGATTTAATTAGTTCCTTTATCAGAGGAATGTGTGTGTCTTTGTCAGAGGAATGTTTGTGTCTTTGTTCCCTCTGTCGCGTGCCTGCCACTGCTCGTGTCTGCACTGCACTGTGCCGGTAGATGTGAATATGTCTTAATACTTATTAGTCATAATTAAGTGGTCACAGTTATACAGCAGAATATATAATCTTACCACAGAACTATTTTTTTTTAATTGACGAACTATCACGATTTACGAATAATCTAACAATATTTTTATACCTGTTATCAATCATTATAAGTGGAAAATGTAGCTTAACCTATGGTGGGGGTCTTGGTTATCGGAGGATTGAACCAACGATGACTGGGTGGAGATCCGACACATTTGTTCACACAACTACTGACCGGTTAGATTTCTTTCCACCCCCCTAGCTACTCCACTAGATAAAAATGGATATTGAATTGGTTGCCATCCTCTCCTGGCTTTGCTCAGTTACACTCTAGAACTGTATGAAAATATAGTCAACTCTGCCTGGACATCTCACCCTCCTCCCAATTGAAGCAAATTATTCAAATGGTGAGTTACTTATTTCATCTTATTAATTAAAGTTTTTAATCCAAAAGGAATCGGTGGGTGGTGCAAACCCAATTACATGAAACATTCATATACAATTTATTATAAATAGAAAAAGAAATTTAAAAAAAAAGAAGAATTTAAGTAAAAACATAAATTACAGAAATAAAAACGACAACAACATAGTGGTAAAAATAAAAGATCGTCCTTCAAGGTGGTCGCCGCATCATCATCTGCATTCATTGCTCAGTGAGTTAAGCTGAGCCACTCCGATGCAACCACGATAATGGCGTTGATTTACTCCGTGTCCTGACCCAGAAGCTGGCTAGTCGGTGGCGAAGTGAGGCGAGGAATGAGTGAACAATCCCTTCAGTGACCATCGTGGAGGCTAGGCAGAACCTTGGAAGTTGAAAAAACCTGTATGCAGTGGCGTGCATTGCTCTATGACCATAGGTAGGATGTGTGTAATTTTTCAAGTTTGGGTATGAATTGTGCATTTAATTTTTGAAAATTCCCATTTTACTATCTTTTCCACAGATTGTTTTGGCCAACTGAATAATTACGTTCCTAGCCAAATTAATTGAAACAAAAATTGTGATCAGAATGCGTTGTTTTAATAACTGTTTTTCTTCATTGCCTTGGGCTAGGCACAGCTTTTCAGCTTTTATGGACTGCACACCACTGTCTGTATGCATTATTGTAGCACACCCTAAGCTACCCAGTGCGCTGTTGGGTATTGTGTCCGTCCATAGGTCAGACGTGTATAGGGCAGTGCAGTCTTGAAAAGCACTTTCCTGATATCGTCAATAGACACGAAATCGCAAAATAATTTTGCTCAATAACTAACGTAAAAACGTAAATAATTTGTAATCGTGATTCCGGACTACGCGAAACGTGCAAAACTAAAGAATGTTACAAAAATAATTATTGCAATCATGAAAAGAAAATTCTCTGAAAAGCGCATTGGTGTACAATTAACGCAATGGAGAAACGTAACGAATAATTCTAGAATATTCCGTTTTCTACCAGAGCTTCCTCCTAATAATTAATAGATACAAAAATACTTTTACCGTTAACAATGAGCGCTAATCATAAAAATAAATAAATAAAAACATGACTAGAAAAACAGCACTCTACGAATACTTGTCAATCTTAATCAATCATTGGTCGAGTGAAAAGTGCAGTACGCACTGCACATTCAGTGAAAGTATTGCAGACAGCATACAGGTGCAATATGATCAGAAGTCGGTAGCTACCCAAGTACTAAGTGCTTTCACTGCATGTTCTGCCATTATTGACATACATAGAACCAGTAAAAAATGTCTTCATTAGTTTATACGAGATCTATTCAACTAATGATGATGAAAGCAAATACAGAACACATAAATTCAATAATAATTAAGCGTCTTTTTTAAGTAACTAGCTGATGTGTACCCGGCCATGCTCGGGATTATATTTATTTTTTTAATATAATTGTGAATTCTTGCTTGTCGTTTGGGTGCTATAATTGATGACATAATTCTGACGACTATTTATATATCTAAACGACGAAACATAAATTCTAAATTTTTATTTCATTCCAAATATTTTTTTCTTCTAAATATATCTAAATAATAAAGTTCTTAAGTAGGTACCCACTTGTGTTTTCCATTTTACCCAAACAAACCTTCTTCTATTGAACATGTAATCTGTGGCTAACCAGAGTGGTATATCTATAGGCTAACTTCAATACAACATGGCGGGTTCAATGTTTTCATACTAATTTTAAAACGTTATAGCAACAGTTTTACATATTGGATTTCATTCTAACTAGTCTCTAAACCTACCCTGGACTAATAAGAACAAAACGTGATATTTTCTGCGAAACCGGTCAAGTGATTTTCGAGAAAATTGAGGAGAGGCAGACAAACATCCATTTTAATATACAGAGATTTTACACTGGTTACTTGTTGCTGTTGTCCTGCTTCGCATGAGATTTAACACCCATTTTTCTTATTGAACAATCATTGGAACCAACAGTATGGCATCTTGTCTCTAAATAATAAGCTATAGAGCTCAAATTATGATCACGTTAAAGGGGAATTGAGTGTGTCCAAGACGTGTCTACTTCTGGGGGCAAGTCGAATATAATATTGATTACCAACATCACACAATAACAAGACACAACATGATGGAGCGAACCCGGAACGCAGGCACGTTGCCTAACCCCGTGGAAGTCCTACGAGTGTGACGGAGAATGTCAGAAATGTTGCGACAACATGGGAAACAAGGATTAAGGCATAAATATGTGTAATACATAAAACGTTTTTGTCTAGAACTAGATGTGAATTGAATAAAGCTCCATTAAAAGTGTTCCTTTTGAAATTCCTCTCCACTGATTTTGAAATACTGATCCCAGGAATACTTAAATTTGGTTGATCCCGAAAAGTTGAACCCTCGCAAATGAATAATTCTTTGCGTGGCCGTATAATAACTCTGTCCCCAACTTTACGCACGTCACTTTTCTTTGAAACATGTCTGGCACGGGTGGTCTGATTCACCCTGTATGTATCATTTTGAACCACATAAAATGTATCATCTCGTACTATAAAAATCCTCCGTTTGTGAAAATCATAAAAAAACATTAAATTACTATTTATAGAATGTAGAAACAGCAAATAATATTTATTTATATGTCCTCAATTTTCTGGAAAATTATTTGAACGGTTTCGCTTAAAATAACACAGTTTTAATGAAATTCAATATGTAAAACTATCGCTATAACGTTTTAAAATTAGTATGAAAAACATTGAACCCGTCATGTTTTATTTAGGTTAGCCCATAGATATTACACTCTGGTTAGCCACAGATTGCATATTCAAAAGAAGAAGGTTTTTTTTGGGTAGAATATTTTCAAAATGGAAAAACACGGGTAGGTACCTATTTAAGAACTTAAGATTTAGACAAATTTTGAAAAAATAAACGATAATGAAATAAAATATTCAAATGAATGTTTCATCATTTGGAGATAGTTACTTTCGCTCTCAAATCAATTATGGCACCCTAATGACAAGCAAGAATTCACAACTTTATAACTTCATTCCAAAAAAAGGCCGGGTACACATTAGACAGTATTGAATAAACATGGTATTGTAAAAAAAAATACTTTGGAAAGCTGAAACGAATAACGCTCAGACGGTGGGCCCAATTAACCCAAAATCAGGACAAACTTCGACTTGCCAACAAGCTAAAGTGATTCAAACGTTAGTTGATATTCGAGGTATTCGGTACAATAGCCCAGTAAAGTATTCCGCGACTTTGACGCATCGATTAAATAATCGAATAAACCTACTTATTCGTAATAATTGTTAAAAGTTAACGCGTGCCAATTTCCCGACACGCATCATCACTTTCTACTAAGTAATTATTTCATATTACTTTTTGCTGTTGCTGGATATAACAATTGGTGGTGTCATATATTCAACAAACGATTACGTCAAAATTCTGTTTTTCTTCTTTTTGAAGAAAAAAATGATCAAACTCTGAGATATTTGGTGAGGGAAAACTGATGTTTGAAAGCTCATACGAAATCAATTTAATATTTTTTTATCATTAAAAATAATATTAATAAATCTCAAATGACATTTCATTGAAACACAAAATAAAAAAAGGTGACAGTCGTATCTGAGACTCGAACCCAGGACCTCTCGATCTATCCAGTGAGCTAATGCCACCCCATTGTTCTCCGTCATTTTTACCGATATAATAACAATAAATGGTCAATTTATCTATAGCGCCGTTTAGTGATTAAAATCACCTCAAGGGCGTTTTGCATTTTGTTAAAGTTTTTATATATAGCTTCTGCTATAACAGCCAAAAATATATGGGAATTGATTGAAGGTGATATTAACAGTTCTTAAATTGCATCGATAAAATAAATCAATAAATGATACCGATAAAAATGACAGAACAATGGGGTGGCATTACCTCAGTGAATAAGAGCGCTGGTCCCGGATAGACCGAGAGGTCCTGGGTTCGAGTTCCAGATTCGACTGTTACCTTTTTGTTTCCTGTGTCTTTTCTGTTTGACATACCATTTGAGATTTGTTAATAGTATCTTAAGTTATTAAAAAATATATATTACAATGGGTTTTATAAGCTTCAATAACTTATTCCAATAAAAATTCAATTTAATATTAGTTGATTCGATTTAGATCCATGAAGGATTTTAAAGGGGCATCGTGTAAATAGTGATGTTAAGTAATAAAGCAGCATAAGCTTAATCCGATGATACATAGAATTAATCGCTCCGATACAAGCGACTTTTGATATATTGGCATGGAACGGACCAGGCCCCCTGCTCTTTCGAATTCTAAATGTTTTAGAAATAAGAATTTCGACGTGGTATTTTCGACATGAAACTTAAACTACTTAACTTAACATTAAAGGTTAGAATAAAATTTCGATGATTATGTTCAATCTGAAAATTTTTAATTAATGAAATAATCGGTATTTCGAAACGAATGTGCGGTATGCGCATCACTAGCAAATTTAATAAAAAAATAAATCACCATAGATACCTCTGACGCCAAAGCTGCCGAATCTCTCCCTATTGACGATCGGCTTGTACTTCTTCTCCCCTGGTATCTGGATCTTGGGCTGCAGCTTGTCATGGTACTTATCCGGGAACTTCTCTGATGCTGAGCGATACAGACGCTCCTTGGAACCGTGGGCACCCATTTTCTAAATTCTTTTTCTTCAAATACTAATCCATGAAAAAATTTCTTCGAACTTCACGATCAAACACTTGTTTCATGGAAACATAACAAGTTTCACCGATTTTTCACTTGAAAACTTCTCAGTGGATAATATTTTAACGCCTTTATGAGATTCGACACAAATTTTCACTTTTTAATTTCCTCTTTTAATATTGTTTTTTTGTTTAAAGATTTTATAATGGATTTATTAGCTGTTATGAAAAAAAAATAAAGAACTTTAATTTATGTGTATAATTGGTACAATAAGAATATGTTTTGAAATTTCGGTTTTGGTTTAGGTCAAAAATTAGCCGAAACTTTGGTTTAGCAAAAATATTATTTATTTTTGTCAAATTTTATCGTTTACATAGCAATTAGTTGTTGTTTTGCTATTGTCAAGATATAGATTAGCACTAGACTTATGTTTACTATGGCTAGTATTTCTAAGATCTTTTGTATTTTTGTAATAATTCCTTTACTTAAAGCGTACATTAAAGAAGTGTTCCATAAGAACGAACCAAACACCACTGAAAGTAAACGAATTTAATCAATAAAATTGTTGTCTATTATTTCATTGTATTATATTTTACATAACACTAGCTTTAATAAATTCTTAATTTCACGGTATGGACTGTTTTTTAACTTATTTTAATAAATTTTGGTTTTGTCCGAAACCTAAATAGAAGCCGAAATTCGGTTTCGGCTGAAAATCCAGTATGAATCGGTCAATAATTAGATACTACCCGGTTTCGCAAGAGCTAGATCAATCCTACATCTTATTAAAACAATATAGCATCTTCTCTTATTTTATGACAATTTAATCATTCAAAAACTCAGTATTATTCGCGTTGACCCATAAATTCTAGACAGAAAATGCTATGCAAATTTCACCTTTTGAGAGTTTTTAATGGAAAGCACAAACACATTTTCTGCTTTATAGATAACTTTTTTTTTTTAAGAAACAACGTTTTATTTATAGATTCAGCTACGATTTATTGTTGTCGGTAACAGGTAAGAGTGTAATTTATTTGTCAGTTCAAGAGTCAAGTGAGATAAATTTATTAAATACAATCGTCTAAGATATGACGTAGAGAAAACTTTACGGTGGTACATCCGTCCAAAAACTAAAGAACAATGTATAAAAAAAATAACAAGTTGTTTCCTTTTGATGAAAATCAAGTTAAATAACAACATTTCCGGGTGGTTAACTAACCACCCGGACCATACGCGGTAATTTGCAATTCGTGTGGATACAAGAGTGTGTTAGAAAATCACTTCTGTTGCACATGCCATGTATACAAGGTAACTGGTACTTGATGTGAAATAAACGTATACCAGCAAATGTTGATGCGAACATAGTACTTGCACAGATGCATTGCCTGCATACATCATGTGTTAAACTTGTTATTCCAGTTTAGAAAAAGCAATTTACGATATTCAGAAAAAAATATATAAAATAGAACTTTTCGCTTTGTCCCTTTCTCGCTAATAACAGAACAAGAAATCATTTCGACCATTCCAAAGAAGAAGGCGGTAACGCATTTTAGGTGATTTCGCAAGAGAGCCATTTGAATGTTCAAAATCTTGTTCATATTCTTATGTGTTTTTATTGAATATGTATTAATTAAGAACGCATTTTCTAACTTCTTTAATATTTTACTCAATATGGCACTAATTTACGACTCCCAGAAGAATGGAAGTAACTCAAAAACGTAATGTTTTGAGTTAGTGCTATCTTCCTCGGAGCAGTCGATTTTAAACAGCGCACATTTGGATGTATTCATACACACCGATAATGGTGAAATAGTTTGGAAGACATGCCTCTCTTTCTGTGTGGGGTTAAGTTTGTATTGTTTGGGTTTACTCTAATTGCGTCAGCTAAAGAGGATACATATACCAGAAAAAAATGTCATGTGAACATTGTGTTAATTCTCAACAGTTATTTGGATAAAAATCCGTCGGGATTTTTTTAAAATAATAGATAACAGCCAGTGGTATGCAGTCCATAATGGTTGAAAAGCTGTGCCTACCCTAAGAAAAACGAACCTTGAAAAGAAATCGTAGATAATTTTAAAAGACGACAAATTTCTGATCAAAATAAATATTCTCTCCGTGAATTTGGTAAGGAACTTATACGCTCATTTATTCAGTTGGTTACAATCAGCGGAAAATGAAAATAAAATTTATATTTTCGAATATTCAATGCACAATTCATACCCGAACTTGGAAAAACTGTGCACTGCTTACCTTTGGTCATAGAGCAATGCATGTCATTGATAACGACATAGGTATGTGTTGTCGATAGTTGGATAACTTTTTTCATCTTTAAACCCAAATTAATAGTCTAATAACCTATTTTATATATAATACAGTATATTAATTACGTATAAAATAACTTCTTTGGCTCTTAGTTCAGGTTTCAAGAGAAGAAAAAATTCCAAAACAAAAAATTCAAACTTTACTAAGGTTTAAATGAATTTTAAAGCATTTTTTGGCATGTCCTTCGACGTAAACAATTATTTCTTTGTTTAATTCAGTGTTTCGGTAATCTATGCGTATTAAGAACGAGTCTGAATTGTAAACCTTCACTAATAATTTATCGCGTCAAGTACAAGTTACCCTGTATACTGTATATGTATAAGAGGTGATATGTTTTTTTTATTGCATAAGTAAAAGTTATTAATCTAATCGCGATTAGAGCACAAAATTTACGTAATAAATTAATCAGACTTGTAGACAGAAGGCGAGATGAACAAACCTCTCTGATTTTTTTTACTTAATTGGGCATCGCACGTAGGTACACGCAATTGATTTGGAATCGGTAGGTTGAAGGTTCAAATACTTTCAGTAACATAAAATCTGTAATAATATCAAATAAATAATATGAGCAATATTTTGATAATATATGATATTCAAGATTGTAATGTCAGTGACATTATAGTTCGTTTGTTTGATAGAACAATAAAAAAATGTTTTTGAAATGTCATAAAAAAAATATTGATTTAGATAAATAATAACCTGCCCATATTATTTTCATTAAACAACAAATAATACTGTTTGGCTTTTTACAGTAGACAAACAATGAACGCAGTGCGAAGATTTTAAATGGCAACACCAAGATGGCTATTAAGAAGATGAATGTATGTATATTTAAAAAAAACCACAATGGTCCTAGTGGATATTTTTCACTTGAACCAAACTGTGCTTTGAAATTAATGGTACTCTTCGAAAGGAGATGATTCTACATCATATTGACAATTTTATGTTTAATTTAAAAAAAGCAAAAAAGATAACTAAGTATACGAAATGGAGATTTTTTGGATTACTGAAATTTATGTATCGAAATAACGATGTATTTGATGTTAGATAAATAAAGAAAGATCACAATAAATAAATAAAAAAGGAAAAAAATAATCAAGATCGATGTTTTGCCTTGTTTCTGTCGAATCAACTCAAATACGAAAAAATTTGAAGGCGAAAAACATATTTCAAAGACAAAGTGAGTAGCTTGGTGTTGCCATAGAAATGAAAAAATCGAGTTCTACTTTATCAAATGTCTACATTTTATTGCCAAGCCATAAATATAATCATTTGACCTATTTTTAGCAAATTCTTTAAAAAAATGTACATATTTGAAATGTTGATTATTTTTGATATAACGTATTTTGATGAATTGTCTGCGTGAAAAAATAAATTATACAGGCTTTAACTAGTTCTAATTATACTGCTCTAAAGACATCGAAGTAAAACTTTTGTAGCATATTTAATTTTAATAATAAATTTACAGTAGTATTCTTTAACTCCAACTTCATTATTTAAAAAAAAAAAAAATCATAAATGTTTTTACCAGACTAAAGCTATTATCGAACATAGTCCTACCGCTGAGAGCTCAGTTGTAACCACTCCCTCTTTCTGATAATAAACGACGCAAAACGGGTTACAACAGAACTATAATACCTAACGCGTTATCTATTTATTATATGGCATATCTCATAGAACGAACATTTCTATGATAGACAGGACATTGTAGTGCGTTCACACTTGCCCTGTTTCCATTATATTTCAATTCATTTGTATTTGCGGAGCTCAAAGTGACGCAGCAAATCTTCGAAAGAAAAAAGTGTTTTTTATTAGACATAACCATATAGACGATGTTCTATTCTATGGTCTATTTGAAATAGAATAGAACGAAAGTTGAATTCGATTCAACATTAGACTTCTATCCTATCGGACATTCTATTGTATAGATAAGCCTGTTCTCACTGATCTATTTCATAGAATAGATGAGGTGGGAATGTAGAATAAGGCATAAAATCGCCGTCATTGTTGCCTGTAAAATTATTAAACAGTGAGCTCTGGAGGAATGAAATTCGAACTGATTTTTGTTAGTTAAATTGCTGACAATGAGCGATAAAACTTTGAAATATTCAACATTGGGCTTCTATTCTATCGGATATTCTATCTTTTTTATGTGATACTCAGAAGAATCCTAACTGCTCCCAGCCGTCTGGAGCCAGTGAGACTATGGCATCCACATCGGGGGATATATTTTTAGGCTGAAGGTATTGAGGAGGGGAAGGTGGGGAAGTATCTGGCTATTTAGAACACGTCTAAAGCTATTTCAAGCAATGTGATCTTTCACTAGGGCGATACTGACAATATTTACCACTCTGGAACGTGCAGCAAATATGCTACATATTATGTTAAAAGAATAAATTGTGAAAATAGCACAATTTAATCGAATAAAATTTACTTGCGCTCGCCGGGATTGAAACCCGCGACCTCCGAATTCGTAGCCAAGGATCGTAACCACTCAGCTACGGAGACCGTCAAAGCATAGATAAGTCTATTCTGACTGATCCATTTCAAATATTCTATGAAATAGATCACAGAATAGTTGAGGTGGAAAAGTAGATTAAGCGGTATGTCGTTACCCGTTAGTACAGCAATAAAATGTGGAACGAAAAAAAAAATTGATACAACCTTCATGGAAAAAAGGAAGGTTTAAAGGTAAAGGGAATAGGTCGTGGGTACTAGAAACAATGATTAAAAATAATACGTGTTTATGATAACTGTATTACATCCATCACAAATTAGATACCTTTCTGGGGATACGTTTAAACTTCTGTAAACAAGATATTCGCTAAAATAACGCAATACGTTTTCTGTGACCTAATCCAATATATTTAATGAATCCCATCAAAGTAACGGCGCCATCTTGAAAGCCATAAAGTCCTAACGATGTTTGTAATCTGTATACACCGACCTACATCTAATCCCAGAACATGCAGAGCTAAACGCCCAAACAAACACATTATTTGTATCTATTCCCCCTATTAGATTAAGCTGGTCGTCTTTATTTAATCGAAATAAAACAAATACCTGGTTAATAATTGCATTGTTTATTGCGCAACAATAATCAGCAATAATTTCAGGGAGAATTCGATAGATTTATTCAGAATACTTCGCGAAAGCAAATAATAATCAAAGATTTGCAGCTTGTCAAAATTACTGGTGGCGCAATTAGTGTTGAGGCGAACAACACATGTTTAGAATTGTGTGTATTTGTGCATTGTGTATATGCTTCCGACAGCGTTTTGTCTTGCTTACGCCTACTTATGGTTATTGTCGAGAAAGGGACAACAGTTGTATAAGAAAATCGATTAGAATATTCGAAAAGTTTTCCATTCTGTCCTTTTTATTATTTAATCTTTAGAGTCCAATTATAAGTTTGAAACATGCTGTATGCGAGCATTGCATCTGTGTTAGAACTGTATTCGACTCAACTCTGGTTAAGATGCATAGTTCCCTGGACAGGCTGGATAATTATTTTGAATAAATATTAGACTGCGTATACGTATGGGTAGACAACAGCTTTTTCCAATCAGATTCCATACAGGTCGTGTTTCCATATATGGATCCCGTTAAAAAATAGGAAATGATCTATTTTGATACCGATTTTCGTCCAGTTTAATAATGGTGGGCATTATTTGACATTTGTCATTGTTTTACGTAACTATTATTTTACGTATCATGTGGAAGTGTTGCGTGTTTTTTTCATACATATTATAAACATTGATAAAATGATAAGGTCGACTAGACTGTGTTTATTACTGATGCGAACGTGTGTTTCTGTTCGGAACTGTGAATAAGTATCTGGTGTTAAAAAAAATTTAAATTAATTAATTTAATTTCCAAACAATTTCTAATCAAGAATATCTTTGTTTACTTAAATTACTGAAGTCAAATTATTGAAATATTAAATATTCATCGAATACTTATTTAAATAATTAATTTCGGATCTTTTTAAATTTTCTATTTTTATTATTAATAATTTATTTTTTACATAATTTATTATATACTTAAACATACAAAGGTTATAAAAAAACAAGTTTGAATGAGTTTGAAACAATACAGAGAGAAATAAAATAATATACTAAATTAATGAAGTTAACATTTTTTTAAACATATATATATCTGTACATTGTAAACGTAATAAAAAATTCAATATAAGCAAGACCAGTGCGTGGGTATACTTAATATTAGTTAGTGGAAGTAAAAAAAAAAAAAAGAGTTTTTATGGAATTAATTTAATTAAGTTATATTTGTACCGAGTATTTACAGTAGGTTCTTATAAAATAACAATATAGATTGAAATATTAAATAAATAAAAATAAAATAGATTGAAATAAAATTAAATTAAATAAATTGAAATAAAATAAAAAATAAATTAAATAAAATAAAATGAAAATAAAATAAAATAAAATAAAATAAAATAAAATAAAATAAAATAAAATAAAATAAAATAAAATAAAATAAAATAAAATAAAATAAATTGAAATAAAATAAAATAAAATAAAAAATAAAATAAAATAAAATAAAATAAAATAAAATAAAATAAAATAAAATAAAATAAAATAAAATAAAATAAAATAAAATAAAATAAAATAAAATAAAATAAAATAAAATAAAATAAAACAAAATAAACTAACAGTAATCATTTAAAAACAAGTTTTTTTTTAATTAAACTTAGCATTTGAAAGCTGTTGTTCCAAAAGTGTAAGGTCTGTCATTAAAACGTGACAATTAAAATTGCTTTTTTTTTTCTTATAATTTTTCTTAAAATATTTTTTTTTTTAAGAGAAAAATTGGAATTTGTGTAAATACATGAATTTTGAAGATAAGTTAAATAAAAATTATATAATAAAATGGGGAGTTATAGTAGGAAAACCTGTAATTGATGTTGAGGAGCATAAAATATCTTGGAAGTAATTTGAAAGACTATTTTTGTCACTAATTGCATCTTATTCGTGGGCTAGTCGATTAATTTGCATATTTTATAGTAGGTGTATACTTATTATCCAGCATCCCTTCTACACAGTCACCGACCGCCACTGCTACGATGCACCCAGACATTATCGATTCCGTCCAAATAGAAGTATCTCCTTTGAAACTTGAAATAGTGACTAAGTCAGAACTTTAGCACCCCGGAGTGTCGGAGTTTATCGGGGAGTGAGGGAACAATGGCTTTCTTAACAGCTTCTCAGAACTGGACCGAGAATATCGATGAGTGTTTGCAGCAGGAGAAGAAGAAGAAGATGCTGTTAAGTGAGGATTTTAGATGCCGGTCACGTGATCTCTCCAGGGAGAGCTTATTTCTGTGTTATTGTTCTTCTTGTTTGAAAGTTTGATACAGATTTAGTGGAAATGGTAATTCACTCACACGCTTATCTTATGCCCCACGACAATGCACACCATTTATTGTACTATTTAGTTGAAGTACCTACTTATTATGAAATATTTGACTCAATCGAAGATCCAACCAATAGAACGCAATCGAAAGATGGCCACGTTTTAATTTGCTAAATACAGTGTTTGCCAACGTGGGGCGCACGCCCCACCGGAGGGCGACTTAAATGTTTTGTAGGGCAATACGCAAATCATTAATTACACATATAAAAATTGTGTTTGTCGAAAAAAAAATCTTTTCGCGCCCATGCCTTTCTGAGAAAAAATAGGTATAACACTAGCGCAAAAGTCAACAAGACGATTATTGCTGTTATAGTTATTTCGCGTGCTTGTGGGCTTGTATTATCTCTGATTTTTAATTAATTACTTGCGAGATATTTCAAAGCACACATTAGTATAATAACTGAATTAAAAAATAATTTAAAAATTAACAGTAAACCCAAAGAGCCATGGACATACCTCATTTGTTCGTTTGCCGAAAGGTCTTTACAAACGTCAAATGGAGTATGTACGAACAAAACAAACAAAATTTTATTTTGAAAATTGAAACGAAGTAGAAAGGTTATCAGAAAAGCTAATAATTCATATATAAAGCCATTTTTCTTTTTCAGAACGTAGAAAACATTATTAAACAGAATAAAAAAATACTTTTTTTATTGAGACTGCACTTGAAACATAGATGGTGAGTCGGTAAAACAGGCGACTGAAATAGCTACCTGACTCAGTAAATACATCGCTCGATAAATCTGCGCAATGTACTCGTATACTCGGCATTACCCAGCGGTAAGGGCAGAATGCCTTTGCTAAATGATGGCGACTGTGCTAGTCGTTTGTCATTAAATAAAAGCAAGGCGAAAAGGTTATTAATGGGTTTGGATATTATGATGGGTTGAATCATGGCAAAGTTGAAAGGAAAAGTGTTAAAGGCGTGAACGCAAAACACGTAATGGCACACGTGCATGATCTTTATTATTGTGTGCATCGTAATCGCTAATCAGGGATGCGTATTCGGGAAAGAGGTATATAAAAGATTCTGACTGATACAACAGTAATACCTCGTTTTTTTAACAATTCTGATGTAAGTGATCTGAAGTATTTTGTGTATTTTTTTCTCTAAATATTAATTTCTATTTAAGAAAAGATTAACCAGTGATTCCTTCCATATTTGGAGTAAAAAAACGTATATGAAATTTTGGTCTCCGGTGACATTTTTTTTTGTTGTCAAATAAAAGCAAAAAGACTTACGTATGATTACTGATAACGCATCCAAATAACCGCCCAACCCCCCACCTCGACCCCACCTGTCAAATATAAACTGTTTTTTTGTTTTTGATTTTAGGAGAATTAAAAAAAAATGTCACCAACATTTAATTTACATTTTTACTCCAAATAAGGTCAGGAATCAATGGTTAAAGTAAGTCATGCACGTCTCTTAACACTCTGTATAAGGGATAATATCAGAAGTTGTGTCCCACAAATACATTTGGAATAGATATAAATTTACATATGTATAAAAAATAATATAAGTTTGTTTGTTTGTTTGGTCTCGATTTTCTCGAAAATTACTGAACCGGTTTCGCTGAAAATAGCACAGTTTGTTCTGATTAGTGCCGGGAAGGTTTAGATAGTAGATTGAATGAAATCCAATATGTAAAACTGTTCCTATAACGTTTTAAAATTAGTATGAAAAACATTGAACCCGACATGTTTTATTTAGGTTAGCCCATAGATTAGCTACGGATTGCATATATTGCACTCTGGTTAGCCACGGATTGCATATTCAAAAGAAGAAGGTTTTTTTAAATATTTTCAAAATAGAAAACACGAGTAGGTACCTACTTAAGAACTTTATAATTTATATATATTTTGAATAAATAAACGTTTGGAATGAAATAAAATATTCAAATGAATGATTCTTATTTGGAGATAGTTACTTTCGCTGTCAAAACAATTATTGTACCCGAGCAAGGCCGGGTACACATCAGCTACTAAACTATAATAATTGTGATGCTAATCGAAATAGCATTTTTTTTCCTTTTACAAACTTTTGAAAAATAAATCTAATATTTTCAAAGTGTTCATTTTAACCCCGACAAACAATTTTTAAAAAATTACAAACTGCATATTTTTCAGATGCATATTACATAAATGTTAACTTTGTAAACAACAACAGAAATGTTCAATTAAAATGTATACCAGTTCAATACGTAGCAAATGCGATATATTTTCTTCACATTTTAGTAAAATCATAATAAATATCCTTTGCAACGAATTTTGTCGTTCTGGGGAACATTTTTTTTGTGTGATTTAAATCTCATACGATTTTTTCCAGAACGATATTAAAACAGCAATTATGCTATTTTCTAGCGTACAACAATTACAATGCAGGTAAAACTCAATTATATCCAAACCCTAACGACAACAGAAAAAAAATGGCGACGTGATTCATTACTATTATAAACACGCAACTTACATATTCACAATAATATGCAAGTTGCATGTTTCAAAACAAAGACGAGGTGAAATTCCCGGAGTTGTAGCGGGACTCTCCGATTGACCTGGCGGCTTGCCAATTATAATAGTGGGCAAAACTGGGCAACACTGCAACTTGTGCGTTTTTCGTCAAACCGCGACTGCAGTCGGGGAAACGAAATCCCGTGGGAGTTATGGGTGTATTGACCCACATTTCCCCTTGGAAAATCTACATAGGTAGGTACTATGCTATGCCGGTGAAACACCGATACATCTTATTTTAAATTTAAAAGGATACCGATGAGCTTTTAGAACAGTTTGTGTTTTTAGGTAGGTTAGTAGGTACTATGCATATAGTAGCACTGATGCAATATATGACGTCTTAAACACTGGCAACACCGATTTATGTGATTAAATTTAAATTTGAAAAGAATACCACATAAATTAGCTTTTTAGAATTTAGAACAGATCCTACTTCTTATAAGTAAGAATATGGTGTAGAATATGGTACGTACATGAGTTATTTTATTTTGCCAGCCGAAATACAAGCAACACCATTTATCTTATTTAAATTATAAAATAAATCCAAATAAATTAGCTTTTTAGGATAGACTTTCTTTCTAGGTAGGTACTATAATATTATTACACTGAAGCGATAGACTGCATATTTTATCATGTCAGTCAAAACGCTGGCAACACCGATTTATCTAGTTCTAAATTTTAAAGAATTTCAAATAAATTAGCTTTAAAGAATCTGTTTCTATGTAGGTACTATAAATTAAGTCAGTCTAAATGCTGGCCACACCGATATATCTTATTTAAAATTTAAAAGTATTCCAAATAAATTAGCTTTTTAGAACAGATTCTGTTTCTAGTTGGGTAGGGAAATAATGCAATTATCTAGCTGAAGCGATAGACAACGTATTTTATTATGCCAGTCAAAACGATAGCAACACCGATGTTCCTTTTAATTTAAAAAAAAATACCAATATATTATCTTTCTTGGTAGGTACTATAATAATATGGCACTGAAGCGATTGACAGCATTGTTTAGTTAGTCAAAATGCTGTCAGCACCGATTTATAAGTTAAAAGTATTCCAAATAAACCAGCTTTTTAAAGTGCATTCCGCTTCTAGGTAGGTAAGTACGTACGATCATAACATATTATTTTATTTTTACTAAATACGTTTTAAAAGTGATTTTTGATAATTAAATAAAATCTTAATTACAGTCTGATATTATATATTAGATAAAAAAAATGGTGGTGCTACGATAGTTTTAAAAGTTTTACATAACACCAAGATGGTTCCAGAACGGTTTCCAGAAATTAGTGGTTCTTTCCTAAAGGAGATGATTTTAAGACAATTTTATGTTTACTTGTTATTTAATACTTTGCAGGGAAGTCAATTAGACGGAAAAAGCGATTTTTTGTTTTTTCTGAAATTTATGTATCGAAATAATCATTAATTAGATGTTCGATAAATAAATAAAAATATAAAATTCCATTCACACACCAAAAATATAAATTTAAAAATGTGAAGGAACGAATTATGATGATTGGCATCGTTTCTTTAAAACGAACTGACAAATTCGAATGTGAAATTTTCATAAAGAGTCATAGTTTGCATTTTAGTATTGCAATAATAATGAAAAAATGTGGTTCCCCTTTAATGAACGTCTATATTTTATTGCCAAGTTGTAGATTAGTTGGTACCTATTTATAATTTTATTTCACACGCCCAATACAACTCACCTCCTTCCGATGATAATTATTACAATAAAGGGTAGTTTAAAAAAAACACTATTTAATCAAAACAGTTATTAAAAATATATGCCAAGGGCACACACGACAAAATAATATACTACGTATTTAAAAATATTATTCTATCCAATTAAGAGTGGGTACGTTTATATTCGTGCACGTGCATTAATATGTTTAATGTCCGAACAGTGCTTTATATGGGACACCCTTGGCTAGCAGTCCATACATCCTGTTCTTTATTCTAACCTCTAATGTCTTTCACTGGGTAGGTACCTCTGTACTCAGTAGCTCAGAAGCCAGTAGCTCCGGTCCCCTTTGCCATTGTATTGCAAGGGGTCTAGCCATTATATACCTTCACAGTCCAAGAGTACCATTGCCGTAGAAATGGTAAGGACTTGCGCAAGTATCCTATTACCCACTGTTCCGCTGAGTAGATACTTGGACTAAAGGATTATAATGGTACCTACGTACTAGCAATTAATTCCAGGCTTCGTATGAACTGTCTTACATGTTTTAATTTAAATCGACATTTTAAAGCTCACGACATAAATGCCACTGGGAGCTGAAAATAGTTACATTAAGCTATTAAATCTAGACAGAAAAATCTGTGCAAAATTTAAGGATACAAGAGCTCACCGTTCGATAGTTTTTGCTGGGACTATGTTATGTGGTCAAATAAGCGAAACATTGTTTTCATCAGTAGGTAGGTGCTATAATAGTAGTATAGTGCAGAAGATAATCACTATTAACATGTATATTTTAACGCGGCATCGCGGAGCTCACGTTCATGGGTCAAGTGCATTGTACATATAGTTTGATATTACAAATCGATGAACCTCTGAATGCAATTAGTTAGCCATAAATAGTAATAATAGATTGTCTATAGTTAGCGATATGACAAGAGTATTGAAGAAAAAAACATTTGTATAGCGCCCATGAGGTAATTTTTCACAAAAATGGCGCTATAGAAATCATCCAAATATTATTATTATTATTCACATGGAATGAGTGAAATCGAATTGATAAATAATTCTAACTTTCCCAGGTGGACAATTAAACAGTGTAAAGTGAAAAGGTATCTTTGCTCAACTCCGGTCGTTTCCCGCGCAACTTGCCGTTGACGCTTCACGGCTGCAATGACCCTGATATTACAAAATCACCAACTTGTGAAAAAAGTCAACGGCAGAGACACAACGGCACTGCTGAGTAATTCGGCGTCCGTTTATTATGATGCGCTTCGCTAATCTCCTCCATGTGCACCGCCACCAGCCCGTGACGTCACCAGGTGCAGCCAGAAATAGAACCCTTGGTCAACAAAGTCGGAAGTGGGCAGGTCCTCGCCACGTGGAACCAATAAACACCAGAGGACACACAAAGATACTCTGCAACGAATCAACACCCATAACTTACGCATAAGAGAGAAAAAGACATGCCAAGTAACGCTCATTGCTCACCCCTTTCGAAATAAACTTCAATAACACATTGAGAGGATGATGGATTGAGCCATGATTTTATATGGCTCCGCCACCTCGGAGCTCAGAACTGACAGGAGATATTTCACGCAGCAGATTTCTCAACAACTGCAGTCAGCAAAGTTAATAATACAAGAGACCTAAAAGCAGAAACCAGTTACAGTGGAATTCACCAGAAAATGTCCAACTGGACATAAGAACTAGTTATATGATATGCGGAAAAAGAAATGAACAGACAAGAAAGAAAAACAACGTGCAGATAGGAGATAATATTAAAGATTTAAATACAGAAGCCAGTGATAGTGGAATTCACCAGAAACTCCACATTCTACTGACCGCAAGAACAGGTTTCAAAATTTGTGGAGTAAGTAAGGAAAGATAACGAATAGATAACAAATAAGAAAGATTAGGTCCATCTACGAAAACAGCGACCGGTGAGAGTGACATTCCGAGTAAAGTGTTTTACTGGACATAATAACTAGTTTTAAAATGTGCGGAGAAATAAATGAAAGCCAGCTTACTGATAGCAGATAAGAAAGAAAATAAAATCACATGCAGGTAAAAGATAATATCAAAAGTACAAAAACAGAAGCCGATGATAGCGAAATTCGTAGAAATGAAAACCAGTTTTAAAATATGCTATGTAATAAAGGAAAATAGAGGTCTAGGTAACAGAATCCTAATTGCTCCGTAATTGGACTTTGTGGAACCACTCAGCAGACTGATTCAAGGAACTCTGTGCAAGCTTTCACACAAAAATAGCAACCACAAGGAGTTCACGGACAAAAGAAATGTATAATTAGCTTGACTTAAACAGCTTTACTTCAAAGCCCGGATCTGAGTTTCAAGCTTGGAACAACTTACCACCTCAACCCCAGGTTATATATACCAAACTTTGAGATACAAATCCCGGATCTAGGAAATTAATTTTAAAAAAATAGCGAAAATGGCAAGAGAGCAATTTAAAATAAAGATTTTAACTTGATATTTTTTCATGGCACATTAGCACTTTATACCAATTAGCTTGGTATTCATACCAATTAAATACTTTCGCTAATATAAACTTTTTTTTTTGTTACGAGGTATATTTAATTTAATTTGGTTTCACGATTACATCAGTTCTCGGAAACCGCAGTTGTTGTCATAGAATGACAAATCTAAGTACAAAAACGACCAAAGCTCCTATTGACTGCGCCTATATGACTGAGGAGTATTTAGTCACCTCCCAAAATAGGTTACTAATATATTTTCATGCTTGAATGTTATTTGCACGCCTCTTTGCAAAATTACTATATTTGTAGTCGAGAAAGCTGGAAGCTGAGGGGGAAGTGTGTCCGAGGTGACAGCTAGAAGCACCGAAACCACTTTATGTTATTATAACACCTTCAAATGTACGTATTTACTTTGATGGATGAGGGTGAAGAACGGAATATAGTCACTCAGTATTGGTATGAGATAAATAAAAAAAGACACCAATGGAGTTACTAAGAATTAACGGTGAGAGGGACGTCGGAGAGTTATTATTTATTAATTTAAAATACGCAATACGATAAACATAATGTTTTTAAATAGAAAAATATTTATTAAATATTTTTTAAATTTACATAACAGTTTTCAAAATCTAATCAGAAATATTACTTTTTTCTGACCGTCCCATTGTATGTTTTACAAAATATTTAAAATACGAATATGGTTTTTACAGTGGAGAAAAGTATTTTTAATCCTTTATCGTAGCAGTTTTTTTTTGTAACGGGATTACAAATTTGTGGTTACTTTTATTTACAAAAACGCACCGATAAATGATTAAACATACTTTTCTCCACTTTACGGACGGTCAGAAAAAAGTGTTATTTCTGATTAGAATTTGAAAAATGATAATCCTACGTAAATTTAAAAAATATTTAATAAATATTTTTCTATTTAAAAACATTATGTGTATCGTATTGCGTATTTTAAATTAATAAATAATAACTCTCCGACGTCCCTCTCCCCCTTAATACGAATAAACAAATCACTATGATTACTTTTGTGGGCTTTTAGAATTATTTTGAACATAAAATGTATTTTAAATTTTTTGATAAGCATACCGCCCACATGGAAGCTTTTGTGTAACATTGAAAATGATTGGTTATTTTTACGTTAAGCAAACTTTGAGCTTTTCTTACATCAAATAAAAGTTTCTCTTCGTTTTCGATTGAAATATTCATAATAACATCTTGATTTGAAATGAGACAGGATTTTCAAAGAAAATGTTTACAATTTTCATCGCAGATACGGAATTGCGTGAAGTTGGTTTATTTGCTTATTATTCGTGATAAAGGAGACCCATTAGGTTGAGTACTACCTCATCACTCACTCCGTTCCCGGGTTCGGTTTTTGGTATAAATAAATTGCAAGGGATATAAAGGAAATATCTCCGCAATGGGATTAAGCCTTACAAGATAATTAGGGTCCCTTTCAAGCAAAAAGCGCAAAGGTTTTAGAAGTTATTTCCATGCTCCAATTCTTATCAGCATTAGTTATTAAATACATAGCTAAGTAAACAGATATTCGGTACATCAACCCAGAGGTTTCAAAATTTTTTAGGCTCATTGCACCCCTACATAGATATACAAACAACTTTTCGTCGAGTACCCCTATAAAATGGAACCCATCGAAAACACCAACCACAACGCGCACAAAGAAAGCGCCGTTTGCGAATATTCTACTAAATCCAAAGATAAATCAATAAATTAACGCTGTTGATTCTTATCGTTCGGAAAGATAAAGTTGAAAGAAAAATTTTTTACGCAATCTTTCGCAATTTTATAAAACGGAAATGTTTAAATTACATCAAACGTTGATCTCAATAATAAAAAATGCGCTGAATTATCTTCAGTGTAATAAAGTACGTGCACAAAGTATGCCTATCACCCAAAATCATATAAAATCGCCCCCCCCCCCCAAAGCACTTTTAACTCTTGATCGCCTCGCAAGTGACTTAAATCGCCCACTAGTGGGCGATATTGCCCACTTTGGGAATCACTGCATTAACCGGACTAAGTGGATCAATGAGGAGGATCCAGTCGTTTATCATTTTGAGATAATCGGGTCAACGCGTGTACAAAACCTTAATAGTTTCATGATCATCAATTCATCTGGTGTCTTTTCATTTATTGTTGTAAGCCGCGATTCGTTCCAAGCTATCCGACATTTCATCTTCAAAGCCGAGAAGACAATTACACTTCATTTCGGCTAGATCACTTTGCAATCAACAAACCGTAGCGAATCGTTTTACCGCGTCTAATCTTGTACAAATGTTTCACAGATCGGCAGAAATACCTCGGTATGGCATTCAACGCAAGACTCACGCTGATGACATCTAAACAACTCATTCAATGCTAAAGGGGAAGAATAAAATCATTTTGCCTCAAAGAAACAATAAACTTGAGGCTGAATATAATTTTCTTCGAAGGATTCTTAAATTCGTTAGATTAAAAGTGTATTATCTCTCAGCATCATCTCTGCGTCCGTAGAATTTCCACTCAACCGAAACATTTCATTAGTCGACGTCCGCAATGCGCTCGGCTGACGGTTCGTGGCTACCTTTTCCGCCCATTTGATTTGACAGTCGAGAAAAAATGACGTCTCTGGCATTTGTTTGAACAGTCAATTAGTTGGGTGGCAAAAAACCAACGCTGGAAAAGAATTATTGCGTCACAGTTGCGCTATTCCGCGAACGAAACCGACAGAGCGTGAAAAATCGCGTAATCTATTGATGAAAATAACCATACAATACAATACACATAAGGAAAAGTAATTTGGTATGTTACACGTCTCTATAAGAAAAATATATATATCTGTTTGTATCTTATTAGATCTAATGTACGGATATTACAAGGTTCAATCGGTTATTACGTGTATTTGTTATTGGAGTGGCACCTTGATTACATTTTGATTAAGTTCCAATCATCGTGGCCTAGGCCTAGGATCTGATGATTGACTACTATATTTCTGACTAAAGGTGTGTTTATAATGCACATATCTTAGACAAGAAGGCGCCGCCAAATAAATAAAAAATAAGTGCAAATAGGAATCTTGAAAAAAATGTAGGTTGCTCAGATCATTATCAGATCTGTACCGAACTATGAAAGCCGGTATCTAATATTATATGACCGGAAATTTCTGAGAAAACGCATCTTTATCAAAAACCACGTTCTCAGTGTTTGACAAGAAGTTAAAAATATTATGTGTGCATGATGTGCTGATTTCATCATGTTCCAAGTAATGAGAGAATATCTGCGATGGGAGAACGAACCCATTAGTTTCCAGGAGAGCAAATTTAGATGATAAGCAAAAACAATTATTTCACGGATACCATGTGTACCAATTTAAAGACAGTTCAATTATTACTAAAGTAACAATTATTTTTATAAACAATAATTATTAGCCTGAAACACTCATCCAAATTGAAAAAAAAACCTTTCCGAGCAAAGATAAATGTCGCCGACAGGACTCGAACCTGCACCCTTCTGATGTCCGGTCAGATGCTCTACCGTTGAGCTACGCCGGCTTATCGCAAACCCGCCAAGTTAATCAATATATACTAGTGTTTCATTCAATAATTACTGTTTTTATTATATTTTCACCTGTGCAGGTTCGAGTCCTGTCGGCGACATTTATCTTTGCTCGGAAAGGTTTTTTTCAATTTGGATGAGTGTTTCAGGCTAATAATTATTGTTTATAAAAATAATTGTTACCTTTTGCGCTATGCACAAAAATCTTGTCTTAAGTTTTTAAGAACTTTAGTTTATCAATTAATATTACTAAAGTATTTATAGTATGTATTAAGCGAAATGGTAACGGGCATTATTTGCACTGCCTAAACTAAAGATATTTTTTAATAAATTGTATTCACTAGACTATATTTTTAAGAAGTAAAAACTATGACCCAATGATTGCAAAACAGATATTATAGTTCAAATGATGACTTTACATTATATGCAGGTACTTCAGTATTGTGAAGATTAAAGAGTAGCTAAAAGAAAATAAAAATAATAGGAATAATAATGAATGTTTTATCTTTCTTTTTTTATAACAAGTAAAAAAAATGATATCCTCACTCGGATTACATTTAAATAATATTAAATTAAATCATTCAAATTTGGTGAAATTGCTGAAAAAATTGTAATATCAGGTATTTTCAGTGCAGTTGCATGGTTTCTGTGTCAATCTGTATTTGGTTTTAATATATTTTCTATTTCAGATCTCCCTATGTAACGTATCCAGATTTTTATTCAAGATTAAATATATTACAATAAAAAACACATAAATTTGTTGTAGACCACTTTTATTTTATCAAAACTCTACCGGTTTCGGAAGCACCCTTCCTTCATCAGGAGAATATTAAAACTTTTAATATTCGTTTTAATATTCTCCTGATGAAGGAAGGGTGCTTCCGAAACCGGTAGAGTTTTGATAAAATAAAAGTGGTCTACAACAAATTTATATGTTTTTTATTGTAAATTATGGCGAGCCACAAAGTTAATGCTTTTTACAAATATTAAATATATTGTTTCGATTTTTGAAGGATAGTGGAATTTTTTTGTAGAAGCTTTTTTTGTCCAAATGTTGTATTTGTGGTTGCTTAGAAATTGTTGGTTGGAAATTGCTTATAAAATTAAGGCATGGTTAGCCATGTTTTTGCTTGATATACGAGAAACCCTAAATCACACCCAGAAGCTGTTGTGTGCTGTGGCTTTGACAAGGGTCTAATTTCACCCGATGTGACTTGCATGTATGAAACTCTGGGTAAGAAATAAATCGAATCGGAGAGGAAAACTTCAGAATCAGATGTATAATATAAAAAAAATATATTGGAAGCAGATCAAACAATATTCAGGGATTTAGGTCAACACGAAAAATAACAAATCTGCTCCAATAAATTAACTCAAGCATCTAATCTGCATTACTTACAAGTTTGAACAAAAGATGGAGGGTTGCATAATTTGACAGATGGGATTATCGTAACAAACCGGTTATGTCAAAGAATATACTTATTATAATTATTACAGCGTAAAGTTAGCGTAGGAAGACCCCGTATTTATAAAGACTGAGGCGTGCAGCTAGCTATACTCGGATGTATTTGACATGATATTATGATTATTGTGTTGAATGCTGGTGGTATTCCATTGATGCGGATCATGGAGTGCAAATGGCGGCGTGGGTGTTCCGCGCGTGCGCTATGCCCTTTTGTATTCCACGTTCGATGTTTGAATTGAAGGCCTCTGACAGAGGTTCTCAAAGAATTACTAAACGAGTATTATCAAACATTTGAAAAATACACCAAATTTTTTTCACCAGGTATTGAACCCCTTAAAGGAATCGTAGTAAGTCTGGGACAGATTGACTTTAGCAGCGAAAACGGCGAGGAAATCGAAACCTATATTGACATCATACAATTTAAAGGATTTAGATATTACAATGACTGCAGTGACATAAAATTGATTAAACATTATTTCAGTGAAGACCAGAGGAGTTACTGAAAATTGCAAAAGATGCGACTGGTCCAAGAAAGTGTGGAGAAAGCGTAAAATCCCGCTTGAATAAAGTTATGTAATGAAGGAAAAGTGGAGTTCTACTACACCATTTAAAGAAGTGACATCTGTTGACATATTACTGTTGATATAGTTAGAGTTTTTTGTTTGTTTAATTTTACATTATTATCGATATTTTTGTGGGAGGTTTGAGGACAACTATTTATTTACAAAATAGGAAATTAGTATTTTAAATTCGGACGATCGTAAGGACGTTTGAACAAATATCCCTATTAGTAAATTAATGATTTACAGTTGAAAATTAGCCATTCTTTATCACGTCGTTCGTGGGCGGGAACAACTACAAAATAAATCTTAGGAGTATTCAAAATATGCATTTGAATTTATCAATGTAACCTTGAAGTCTTGTTTAAGAGGAACGGCTGCCCTGCCTGTTTCATATACGAGTAATGAAATGGGTAGGTCCCTGTTCCCTGTCTCGTATAACTTAATTTTGGATTTGAGGCCATGATATACGCATATATTTTTTAATTAAAGGTTTAGTAAATATTTAGTACGTATGAAAATATTTTTTTTTTTTTAAATTATGAAGTAAGGCCATGAAAAAAAATATATTTTCCTAATTTTTGAGGGAACTTAGAAAATCATTAGCGGTTTATTGTATGATTTTTTATTATTTTTTAAATATCATATTTGCTATGTAAATATGTTTAATTAAATAAAAATATAAAAACAAAATATTTTTAAAAAAATACTCTTTTCGGACCGATATTTTATACCATGTAAGGCAAATTTGTATTCCAACATAAATTGGTCGTTTTTAATTTAATTTAATGTCAACCATAATACTTATTTTTATATTTTTATTTTATTTTATATATCATTATATTTTCAAAGCAGATGGGGTAAAAGTATTTTTTATATCACCGTTAGCCCCCAAATAATTGTTAAAGGTGCCTCTAAAATCGCGAAAAATCAATTCCTTTAATGGCCTATATTTCATAATGCAAAACAAAAATAAATAAATTACTTCTAATCCGTACTAGATATTTACTATACTTTTTGATGAAAAAAAATATCATTAGGCTTAGGTGAGTATTTTGGCTTCAAATCCAAAATTAAGTTTTTTATGAAACAAGCCGCGCAGCCGTTCCTCTTAAAGGCGAAAACACGAAGTACCTACACTGAATAAATAATTCAAGTCTCTACCGAACTAAATAAAAGAGTTGATATCCGGCTGGAGGAAAACAATAAAACGATGTCTTAAACACACGTTTATGTCACCAACATGCTGTGTGCTGTGTGCTGTAAGTGAGGTTGGTACAATTGTGTTATCTCAATTGTACCGCGACAAGATCTTACAAAGAATCTAAATATGCGAACAGATCATTACAAAAGCACATGGGTGATAACTAATTTTACTTATTATGATGGCTCAATTTTTTTAATGTAACTAAAATATGGTCGATCGTTTTTGTCCATTAAATTGAGACTAAGCTTCTTTGAATTTAGTCGTGAATTTTGTATCAGTGTGATTAAATTCAATTTCGGTATTTGTGTACCCATTTATACCTAAGTATAATTAATTTATTATCTAAAATAGTTCAGATAACGTAAACAACTGCGAGAAAGAAGTAATCTCCTAAGCAATTAGTATTTTAATGACAGTCATGGTTTAAAGTGCCCGCCTCTTTTTTTAACATGTACATTTAAGTAACAAAGTATTTTTTTAAATTGCATCACTTATAGTACCCTTTTAGCGGTTTTCCTTTTCTTGGTATTCTAGCAGCTGAAAGAACTACGAAGAAAAACTTCTGCTTCCTGAAGGATAATGCTGTAGAAAGCAATCGAAAAAAACATGAAAATGGCTTTTCGGGTATAAAAATACCAACCAAAACCTCTTTGTCCTGAAAAATCACGAAAATAAAATTGGCAGAAAGGTCACGCCTTGCCATTGAATCGAATGTTACAAAAAAAGCACCCACGACTGATTACAAACTTACGTTAATATTAATTTGCGATAAACACGACCGAGGTAAAATCATTTCTACAATATAACGTAATAATTATTCAATTATACGCAATAACCAATATTGAAATTACAGTAATAAACGTAAGACACACATGAATATATTATTCACATGATTATTAATATATCGTGCGATCTTGGCTTGTACGTGGTTAGGAAAACCTCTCATGGGAACTTTACCAACTAAAAAACAAACAATAGTGTATTCAGATGTCTTTTACGCAGTGCGACATGATAATTCCACTAACAAACCAAATAAAATTAACATAATATTATTAATTTCGTGTATTCAGTATTTCAGTAGCAAAGTTTTTCGTGTATGTGATACATGCTGTGTTTTTTTATAATGCGATATATGTAGGAAACATATCATAAAAATCTGAAATAAGTTTCATTCCCAAAGATTGCATTCCCTAGTGGAGAATAAAGAAAACTAGAAATTTATTTTGGAAGTGAGAAATGGTTAACAAATATTTCAATACAAGTTTTTTTTTTCCATTGAGAGAATCTAAGATTCACGCGAAACAACGATAGTATCATTTGAAGCCGTTGATGTATACATTTTGTTGTCACTGCCCATCTCCATTTGTGGATGTTGTCAGTAAAGTATGGAAGAGGAAGAAGTAACGTTGGGAAGTACCCGTCTATTCAGATCTTACCACTAAACAAACTTCAAACTGCTTCACCTCTGGAATGAAATGCTAATGTTTTTTTTAAAAAAAAATTTTTATTAGTTTCTATATAATTTTGATATTACAAGGTAGGGGTATGAATATTAAAAATACATATATATCATAGAATTTTTTCATAGTTCTCCTCACTAGGAGATCCTGTCCTGAGGCGGACCAGGTTTTGCACAAAGGGGTTTCAGCGACTTCTATATTTCAACTTCAAGGTTAGGGTAGGGTCTTTCCAGTAATTTCTATGACGTTTTTTTGAGAATAGTAGTCAGTTCTTGTTCTGGTAATTCCTTAAGCCAAGTTTTGCTTGATTATTGATTGAATTACTTTTTTTGATATTAAGTGGGAGTTTGTTATATAATTTTATAGCTAAAAATTCAGAGCTTCTTTGTCCAAAAGTAGTATAGCATTTAGGTGTATTTAACTATCTTAATTAGTGTGTACTCGAATAAGTGCATGTGAAAAATCCTTACAAAATAAATTAGAGAATACTTGATCATGCTGAGAATTAAACCATTATCGATAGCAAAGCAGTTAAATTGTTAAGATCTTAAAAATATTCCATCACACTAATCGCCAATAAGCAAGTTTCATCGGGGGAATCAGACAGTAGGAGCATAGTAAACCCAGAATTTCATCATGGCTGTACTGTTATAGGAGTCGGGGAACAAAATCGTCACATTCGTCACACGATTTGACAACGTTGTTAAGGCGGACTGTGATTGCTTCCTTTGAACATATGACGCGGCTGCAACTACCGAAAATAATATAATCGAGCATTTCAGCACTCACATGTGCTCCAGTCTCTATTACACTCGGCCGCGGTACATTAGGTGGCAGTACGTCTCGTGAAAGTGTAAGTAAGAAATCAATTCGTTCTAAATTGGCAGTTGGCTGCCTGCCAGCGTAGACCAATTTGGTTACGACTCGACAATAACCATAGACTCTGTTCAGAAGGAATTTGTTCAAACTTCTTGTTCCCAGTAGGGCGAATGCATTAAATCATGCATGATTAATTACCCACCACTTTGAACAAGGGTTAAAAATCAGCTCTTAATCAACGAGGAATTCGTTTGAAATCCGAGAGTGGATGTGATACACTGTTCTAAATTAGTTTACGAGTAGTGTGTATCCGTAATTAAACACTGTAAGTTCGTAATTAAAATGCATAAAGATTTATTAATCACGACTAGCTTCTGAAGAACAGCACGCCAGTAGAAAATAATTAAGATAAACATAACAACAACAAAAAATCCTAAAATTATAAGCAATTAATTTATAGTAGAAGTAAGGTCTCAACCATA
The DNA here is from genome assembly GCA_022606495.2 of Halesus radiatus. Classification (NCBI taxonomy): domain Eukaryota; kingdom Metazoa; phylum Arthropoda; class Insecta; order Trichoptera; family Limnephilidae; genus Halesus; species Halesus radiatus. Next base: position 55,191 of record JAHDVE020012378.1, on the reverse strand, counting down.
TCTGCCTAACCATACGATCACAGTAAGTAATGGTTAGATAATATATCATCGGTCCAACGCCAAAGTGGCGAATCTGAAAAAGTATAATTCGAGATAATGATGTTTGAGGTACTTGAACTGGTATCAAGGATATGATGGGTAATTTAATAACAATATTCATCGATTTTTTATGCCAGTTTAGAGACATCAAACCTCAATATGTCGAGGTAATGTTTTTGCAGATTCGCGACTTTGGAATTGGACCGACGATATCATCGAATGAAATCTTTGGTTGAAAAAGAGGAACAGAGGCCGCCCACAAATGAGATGAGATGACGACATGAAAAGACCTGCCGGCTTCGTGAGAGGCGCCAAGATTTGGTAAAATTGGAGAAATGTGAGGGGGGGCTGGCTATGTCCAAAGTTGGCCGTCAGAAGGCTCACAAAGAAGATGGTTTATAAAATTATACTGTAACAAAGTAGGAAAGCCTAATTTAGAAATAATTTTTAAAAAAAACAGCGTTTAATAGCTAGACTGGTCATAAAAAAAAACCACTAAGTACTCAATTGTTTTTTGCAATTCGATCATTTGTTTTCACAGTTCGTTAGACTCGTCTCTCAATTCTCCAATATTAATTTGCATCAGATTAATCTACAATTTGATTACTTCATTATCCTCTTCGGCCATTTGTTACGCCACGGTTTTTAGTTTTTCAACAGCCACTATCAATTTGCTTGGTCATATCTTGGTGATATTCGACTAACTAAAATGATTGACAATTAATATTGAACACTTCACTTCTTTAATCAAAGAATTGTGTAACTTCTATCGGTAAGAACACAATAAAACTCGATATATTTTTAAGACAAGTTACGTGTCAACATTTTTATCTGATCTACTCGACTGTCCTGTAATAGTCTACAAACATCTAGAGCACGATCAATACACGTGTTTAATACATTGTTTTACATGTTTTGTACTCACATTTTTTGTGTATAACAGACCGCGTCCATTTACTGTACACATGAATAGTAACAATTATAGAAAAATACTTTTCAGCATAAAAGTGAATTAGAATGACAAAAATTAAGATACATATTTGCATGTCTCTTGAAACCAGCAAGGTTTATTTTGAAGAAATCAAGAGAGATGTTATTTAGCAGCACCATTCCCCGTGAGATGCTGTGCTGAGCCAACACGTCTGTTCTGCCACGTGGTATACATAGCATGTCATGGTGCCGCCCGGGGCAGTAGTTGTTTGGTATAAGGTATGGACTTTCTATCAAATTATTGTATGATTTTGTACGCTGTTACTCCTACCACTCCTAGACTGGGGACTTTGAGAGCGCGTCCCAGAGAGCAAATCTTCGTAATGCATAAATTGAAGGTTACTCGCCGTATATTCTCATATAAATATACCGGAGTTTTTTTTGTACTTATTCCAATATGTATTTCAATATATTTTTCTCGTTAGGGCCCATACAGCTGAAGAGTACTCTAGCTTGGACCTTATAATCCAGTTGAACATAGAAGTCAAGGCTTCAGGTTTAGTAAATTGTTTATCTATATAACTAAACACAAGACTAGGTAATAAAAAAAACTCTTGTAAATCATGTATCTGTATTCATGTAACTCTGCCAAAGTGTTTTGTTTAAAATTGGCATTTTCAGCTCTCGAAATAGGTTTTCAATTATTTTTAATTTTGAACACTTCACTTCTTTGATCGGAAATTTTATAACTTCTAATGCTATGAACACAATACAATACAATTTATTTGCAATATATTTTAATATATCTGATATTTTCTTATCTGATCTACTGTCGAATAATAGTCTACTTACATCTACTGGACGATTGATACGAGGATATTGTATTGCATTATGGTTTTTTTTTTATTTTAGTGTGTGACTATAGTCAATATTATTGCGAATTTTGTAGGTCGTGTTTCTGTATTTATACATAGGTATTCCTCCCAGACCTTGGGGTGGAGACGTTTGGCAGCCGACTGAATATTTCATATTGGGTCACGACCTGGGCGCAGCATAACGAACAAAAATAGCTATAACAATGGACTTGCGAAATATTGTGCAGAGATACGACAATTACTGAATGTCAAGTGGATCATTTATACTTCGATGATTTTCTACGTTACTAGGTACTGTGAAAAATTAGAGATATTCGAAATATGCAATTAGTTTGAGGATGACAAAAGCAAAAAGGAAGTTTTTTTTGTTTGAGGATAGTTCAAAAATGTTTAAAGATTGAACACATTTTTTTTTAAATTATAAAATGTCTCAAGGTTTTTAGGTCCAATTCAATCGTTTTGAAACTTCAGCAATTCTCACTCATCGCAACTGGTTCAAATGAAATGGTTTTGAAGGGCAGATATTCTACCAGAATATGCTTAGTTTACTGAAAAAAAACCTTTATATTTCCATTCATTGTTGATATGAGCCATGTTTTGACTTGTCGTGTAACTTGTTACGTGAGCAATTATTGCTCTTTTCCAAGAGCAAGGGGGGGGGGCAAGTCCTTTTCTTCCGACCTTGGTTACACCTTTGGCGAACCAATGCATTTTTGATACGTTACCAAAAATAATCTACGATATCAACAAATTCCAAAGAAATACTAATTAGTGCAGATTCGCATTCCAAAATGAATACGTAGATACTTCCATAAGATAAGGATCTCCAAACCAAGATAATGCGTACTGAAGTAAAACTTTTTTTGTTCACCAATGCTCTTGAAATTTACCGTTGGTCCAAAGGGTAAGCAGAGACCTTGAAGCATTGCTGGCGTAGTTCGAAGTGAAAAAGTATTTTGTGTCTGGGTCGGTTCAGGGCTTCTTCAAGGCAAACTGGGCACGTGCAAAGGCCCCTTTTATCGCCGACACCGGAAGGCATTAAATTAGCGCCCGGTTAACCCATTTATTATACCTGAAGTAAATTAATTTCGTTATATTCAGCGCGATTTCGTTTTTTTGGACCAATGTTCGATATAAAATATATACTCAAATATAGAGTCAAAACTGTGAACCACAAAATGGGCAAAGTTCTAGAATCCAAGAGTTCCAAATGTCCGGAGCCACGGGAACTACGGCATCCTCATTTGGAAAATATTGTGGGGCCGAAAATTCTGAGAAAGAGAGGGATGATTAGGGTATACCTGGCTATTCAGATTTGATAATTAAAGTTATTTTAAGGGCCATCACTCAAAAACGATCCTAAACATCCGTTTTGCAGGTTATTAATTTAAGCAATACCATAAATAATTCATCTGTATATTATATACTGGTATTCAGGAAAATGTATAAGGTATCTAAGGACCAAATCGTCAAACTACTGTAATCTTTAAATTCTATTAAATGCATCCTAAAATGTATGAAAATGGGTGTTGTTTGAAAACCATCGAAAGCTATTTTTTATGTTTTACCTAAAATTCCAGTACGTATTTCATACAGAATTTGAAAGATTCCAATTTAAATATTATAGTCTTGTGAAATCATATACATTTTCCTAAGTATCCGTATAAAATTTGCAAACATATCATTCGTAATCTATCGTGAGTTAGCAAGCTGCAAAGTGTGTATTTTTTGTGCTGGCTGTTAAGTGATGCTTCATTTCACTTCACAAATTCGCAATAAACGAGTCCTTTGTTTGTAACATGTGTACTTTATACATTTTGACTCAACGCACCAATAAGACCTTTCCGATAGCAATGATTGGAGTAATAAATTGTTTTTATCTTCTGATAATTTGAATTGATGTATAATGCACATTCTGTGTTGTGTTTGGTCTCTAAATGCATAGTAATTTATGTTGCTAGTCTTTGGACCAGCCGCGCAGTACCTTCACTAGTAAATCAATCGATAATAATAATTATTATTATTACTCCTTGAAGCTAGAAGCTCGGGAAGTAATGGACTGAGCTTTTAGGAGACTAAATTATTGACTTAGTTCCCCACCGAAACAGCTTTCGTAACTGACATGGGTAATCGATGTTGGTTACTGACATGAGGTAATCGAATCTGGCAGTTTTAAAGCTCGTAGTGAAAAGCACCTTGAGCTTATTTATGGAAGTTTTCGATTTGACCGATCGAAATACTGATGTTGGCGGGGAGGGATTATTTATTAGTTCGAAATAATGATAATATTATTACGCAATTGTATGAACATAATGTTTAAAAAAAAAAAAAAAAGTAATACCCATTTTTTTTAATTTCCATAGGGTTAGCAATTATCAAAATCAAATCAGAAATATGACATTTTTCTGACCGTCCTCCGTACGTGTTACAAAATAATTAAAATAAGAAAATAATAAGAAATTTAAAAATGGAAAAAAATAAACGCAATACGTTCTCGGTATATACTCGTATATATATTAAATACTTATTCAAAGTTACGTAATTCGCATATTAAAATAATATTAAAGGTGTTTATGAAAAAATTAAACTACACCCAATTCTATTTTTTTATGTATTTATTCTCTGCATTTCATAGACAAACCTTCTGGGTATTTTTTGAAGATATTTATTATTTTGTAAAGCATACACAGTAAAGAGTTAAATTTCTGATTTGATTTTGATAAATAGTAAGCCTATGTAAATTTTAAAGATACATAATAAATATTTTGTCAAAAACAATATGTTTGTCGTATCGCGTACTAATATTATAATTATTACGAATTAATGAATATTCTCTATCCCCTTTAAGATCGTTCAAAATAAAAAGGTTAAAAACAACGTTAGTTTACGCGATAATAAAAAAGATAGGGGTTTTAATCGACTTCTTTTTAAAATATAGAAGAGTTCAGTTAGTATTGTATTATAATCTATATATATAAAAATCAATGTGTTTGTCCTCGATGTTTTCGAAAATCACTGGACCAGTTTTGCTGAAAATAGCACAGTGTGTTGTTATTAGTGACGGGAAGGTTTAGAAAATTTGAACGAAATCCAATACGTAAAACTGATGGTATAACCTTTTAAAATTAGTATGAAAAACATTTAACCCGACATATTTTATTTAGGTTAGCCCATAGATATAACACTCTGGTTAGCCACAGATTGCATATTCATAAAAAGAAGGTTTTTTTAGTAGAAGATTTTCAAAATGGAAAACACGAGTAGGTATCTACTTAAGAACTTTATGATTTATATATATATGTTGAAAAAATAAACGTTTGAAATGAAATAAAATATTCAAATGGATGTTTCTTTATTTGGAAATAGTTACTTTCGCTGTCAAATCAATTATGGCACCCTAATGACAAGTGAAAAATACCGAGCAAGGCCGGGTACGCATCAGCTAGTTCATAATAAAATATTTGCTCACCGTTAAAGTGTAATAATTAATTACCAAGCAGAACGAAAATATTATTAAAAAAAAGTGATCAAACCATTTTTTTAATCAAGAGATTGCAGGAATTGACTGCGCAGCACAAAAGTATCAAAGCATAGTAAAAATCATGAATAAAAACCCCTCTTTATTTTAAGTAGGCACCCACTAATTAATCTCACTCCATCCTCCTTCTATTTTAACGAAACAGATAATGTTACCGTGTTATGTTGTGATTTTATAATTCAGCATGTTTAGACAAACAATTAATTTAATTAGTAACGTCTGAAGTGTGAAAATATGAGATGTTGAATACATCTCGCATAAAAAAACCGACACCTCCGTTTTTTTTCAAGTGTTTAGATCTACAATCTGCATACCATGTGATGTTAAAGCATTACCAGCAACAAAAAAACCGGTTTGAAACTGAATTATCAATATGTTGTAACTGCCTTATGATAGATATATAATGATGGAGACTTGCGAACACTGTTTTGGATCAAAATGGTTGGTGAGAGATGCTATAATTCCATAATATATCAACAGAAAAATTGCATGCAGCTCAAGAACAAAGAAAGATTATTTTACAAGATATGGAACAGTGAGACGTGCCAGGGAGCATCTATTATATTATGTACATTATGTAGATTAAAATTCTCACGAAAAATATTAAAACGGTATGACTAAAACTGCATATATAACCTATTGCTCGTAATATAACCTATAACACTATAAAAATAAATGAGTAGGCGTTATGGTGTTTTAATGGGATAGGAGAGACGTCATCAGGATACAGCTATAAAATGTTGTACATTAAAATTCCAAAGAAAGATCTTATCTTAGATAGGTAAGTGCTAGTTTAATTCCTTTCTCGATCATTTTTTTTTCTCTACGAGTTTGTGAAAGTTTAATTATCAAATTTGGTTGTTTCTTTACAAACTTAGATATTTATTATGGACAACGCAGTTTGGATACGATTAAAGCTAATCTGTGCTGAGCAGGTCGATATAATGTGAGGAGTGCAAGAATGTTAATTTTATGACCAATTTGTCATATTTTATTCTCTCCTCTTTCTGTTGATATTAATTATGATAAGTCTATGTTTTCCGCAAATAGTCTACCAAACCAAACAAACTGAGAAACTTTTTTTTTATTGGAGCCTAAAAGTATTCTCATCGTTGGATCATCTGATATTTTGACCAAATACCACAGAAACTATTGTAAATCAATATAAAAAAGATCTTTCTCTAAATTATAAATTATTGACAGCACCAAGTTAACTTATTCCTCTATAGTCGTTCCGTAATTTGGAATGGTTGGGAAATGCCCTTAGGAAATAATCAACTCGAAAGGTTGTCGCGACAAGTGAAAAACGCATACATCAGACAAATAACTATTGCCGTAATTAAGCGTTTCAAATTCCTCAACCAAACCAAACCCTTGACCTCTCTACTAAAGAAAGCAACTCTTACCGTTCTCCTTAACTGGAATTAGTTGATCCAATAGTAAGTATGTATTACTTTTAAAACAGATCGCAGATAACCCGAGTCCAGTCCAACTCGGTGACAACCAGCAAAGACTTTGCCTGAGTGGTTTTTTGAGTCTCCGATCTCAAAACGAGTTTTTGAAACAACATAACCCGTTACAAAGAAGTTACATCCGCCGCCAATGGATACATACCTCTCGATCAAACGACAAACTGGTAACATTACATTTGCAAGCATTCGGATTACTGTTAGAGCTTTACAACTTGGAAACAACTATTTTAAAACGTACTTTAACTTATGAGTTCACCAACATTTTGTTTGTGGTGTCGTTTGCATCACGTACAGGTGATTTAAGGTATAATTAATTAGCTCCTTACGTGTATTACGATCTGGTAATTTCACCAGATAACGATTGATAGCCAACATTATTCAGATGAGTGTATGCAAAGGCTAATTAAATAGGCGATTTATATGCAACATGACTGGGAAATTTTCGAAATGTATAAAGGACAGAGACTAGTTGAATATAAAGATTTAGTAAAACATAAAAACATTTTTAATTCATTTTTACTCTATGACGGAGTGCTCTGACAATGCGAAAATTCTACAGTTTTTTGGTCTGGAAATCCTAGCATGATGGAAACATTTTCAACTCGCAACGTCATCTCTAGATATTATATGGAATTTTGAAATATCATTACCCAAGTATTCAATGTTAATCACACGGGAAGTTTACCTGTGCTGTGACTTGTGGAGGACATAAACTTAAAATGATCCTAATTTACCTGTCCAAAAAGAGACAATATTCGTAAAAGTTGCGTTGAAACCTGGAAAAGCCAAGTAATTATGGTCCTGTATAATATTATCTGCCTGTAGATACAATTAATAACATGTATATTTTATCGCGGCATCACGTTCATGGGTCAGATGCATTATACATATAGTTTGTTATTACAGATCGATGACCCGGTAAATGCAATTTGTTCGCCATACGTAGAAATTGTCTATAGTTACTGATAAGATAGAGCATTGTAAAAAAAATAATTGTACAGTGCCCCTGAGGTGATTTTTTACATGAACGGCACTATACAAATCATCCAAATATTATTGTTATAATCTCAGTACTACACTATACTCTATAAATTTAAAGATCTATATAAATATATTCGTAAGCTTTCTTGCTGACAATTTTTGAAATCAAACCATTTCATTTGTTTACTTATCAATTTGTTTGTTGTTTGTTTACTAGAAATCAACTGAAAAAATAGTTCCAATTCGATTTAAAGCCTTAATTGGGATCAAAGACGAAGGTTAAGCATCTTTCGTCCTTAATATGTACTTTAAACCGTAATAATATAACTCTTGTACAATGTAGGCCAAACAAGGAAATCTGCGATGTAGATAATTACGGCTGAGCTCTCCATTGCCATTCACGTTCAACCAGAACCGACTTCAAACCGATTCCGATCAGTTGGTCCGCTGGCAGATCTTGGTAAAAGCTGTCTACCTTGAAAGCCTCCAATAAGACACTTGAATACTTCACGTCATTACGCTAAGCTAATGTGCTATAGATAAGGTATTGTGTTCTCGTAAACAGGAAGGCATTTCGCCGAGTGGAAAAGAATTTGTCAGAAACCCGGATGGTAATGATTAATAAGTTTGACACCTAACAATTATCAAATTATGAGAAACGGGAATGAATTTTTAATTTGACGGTGGGCGAAGACATTCATACTTGAAGAAAAAACTTATGGGCTGTTATTTTTTCCGCTTCACTTTTAATCCTGTCATTGCTCGCTTATCTCGAAGTCACTATCAGGCTTCGCCCGAATGTTCTTATATCGAATATTAAACAGTTGAAAATATGGCATCTTGTTTTATTTTTTTAAATAGATATTCGATGAATGTATTCTTCCATTTATTTATATTCTTTTTCTTTCTACGAACCATGAATAAGCAAAATTCAACATATGGCCGGAGACCGTTTCCACGGCATAATCTCCAACCACGAATATTTTGATAAAGTTATTAGCAGTACACGTGGAACACATTGGATGTTTATTTTCCTAAAAAACTGGACGTCATTTGAAGGAAGCGTATCATTACAACTGCCCTACAATTACTGTTCACTGCTCTACAAGAAGCCTGAGTCACGAAACAATTAACTTATACGAGATGTTTACATTTTTTATTAATAACTAAGAACTTTTCCGTAGCTTGTAATTATTATTTGCGCGAAGTCAAAATATAAGTGCTATTGATGAAACTATTCAATAAATATAAGCCTGTGTAGGGATCGCAAGTCAATGCCCGAAGCCGCCAATTCCAAAAAGAAGAAAGAAAAAAACTTGCTAGAATAGTCGTTGTTTGAGTTATATAACAATCCTCTCTATCTCTAGACTCCAAAGAGACGCCCCAGGCAACGTATATTATGGATTGTCTCGACTAACTGTTGAACCCGGAAGTGGGAGCGGTCAAGATGTCGGAACTTCTCCCCGGAGCCGCGAGGCCTCGCTGAAATAATCACACTCCAGGGAACAGAGATGTGACGAAAGGATTTGCATTACGACCTGTGGAGTGCGGAAAAATATTGACCAGGATTTTTATTCTGTTATTTTATGTCTAGGTATCTTCTGAAGTTGAATTATTGAGAAGTTGCACTCTTTATTGTCCGTTGGTTAACTTATTATTAATATTTTGGAATAACGATACGATATCTGTACTGGAAATGTGTGGAATAAGACAATCCAAAGTACTAATAAAAGGTTCAAAAGATCCAACTTAGGAACCTGGAAACTCTCTCGTGAGACAACTACAGCTGTTAGATGTGGAAAGCACCAATAGCTGTAACATGAAGAGAATGAAGAAACACAAATTTATCTATAGTGCCAATGTTTCGCCGCTCTGGGAAGACAAATCTGGAAGCCACGTCGTAGAACCAGACATCGCCAAATACCCAATGACAGCCATGATGAATTTATTAAAAGGACTGAACTTCTGTCAAGGAACTAGGGTAAAACTAAAATATGGGAGATAACACAATAGACGAATGGCCCGAATGCTTACGGAAATTTGGCAGATCGTCTCCGTATCATTAATAATAAACAATTGCTAGATACAGTTATTTAAACATTTACTATAGCTATATGACAATATTGCACAGTACTTTAAGCAAGAAATGTCCATATCATTCATGTCCGATTGTTGAAAACATATTACATATTCTCACGGAATATGTGAAGGGGAAAATAGAAAACACACTGCCAGCACAAACGGAGATGAAACTTTTACGGTTGGTGGTGGGTGCTTTGATTTAACGATAGCAAGAGGAAATGTATATCATCGGGAAATTCACTGATTTAGAACTGGTGAACTAGTCATGGGTTGAATAAATCCACACATGACAGTCTCCTTGGAGTAGCAGTCTGATTGGATTCGCAGCGAAAATAAATCAAATCATGAAGCAATTTTGAGGAGTGTAAATACCAGTACCGTTGCAAATAAGGAAAATTATCCGGAAATAATTGGGAGATATTGTATAGTACGCGATTATTAGAGCAGTGAATCGGTTGGCAAATTATTGTATCCCTGTGGAGTATCTAATCATTGGCGGTCCCTTCTAAGGGAACTAATTGACTTCAGACTGTAATGAAGATCCTCCAGCAAAATTGATCATCTATTATGTAGCAGCAGCGGAAGTGACGGTCGTATTAAATGTAATTACAATTCTCTGTACAGACTACAGACCAGCACGTGAGAAAGGAGTCTGATCTCCGATTGTTCTCAGGTAATTCAACAAAATGAGTTCTCGGTAAAAACATTATCTACCTACTGTGATTTCAAATCTAGCTTTTGTTTGCATCGAACTGAAGGGAAACATTTTACGAATCCGTGGGACATATCTATTGTAGCGTCAATATAATCAAAGACGACGAAAAATATGATTGATTGATTTGTCTAATAGCTTAGCAAGAAAATTAGCACAGTACTAAATAATGTGCAATTAGAAAAAATAAATTATATAAGGTTTTCTTAATAATTGGATTTATTTATGATTGTGCCACATTTTAGAATGTAAGATACTCCAAATATCGCAGTTAGGGAAGACGGATTTTCAGAATCTCAATGTTGCTTGATACGGTTATAACTATATCTAGTGACCAGATCTGACTAACAAGGAACTTCTCAACCATCCTCCCCCCCTTCACCACGTCCTTTAGCCTTACCAAACTCTCAAATAGGGATGCCATAATTTCAATAAAGTCAATAAATAAAGTACCCTTTTTATGATTCGAGAACCACCGACGCCTCGTCCGGCATAACGAACGTACCAGAACAAAATTTTGAAAAAATCTTCCGGAACGATCAGAAACCTATAATAATAAATTGACAATTTAGAAAGAACAGGTAGCTTAAGTGTATTGATTCTCTGTAAATGTATGCCATTTTTTTAACAAACAAAAAAATGATCACTATTGAAATAAGTCAACCATGTTTTTAAAGGGAATGTGTAAAATACTTGTCTGTTGAGGAATGAATATAAATCTTGTCAAAATGTTGCTGTTTACCTTTGCGTTTTGCTTGTTTACTTAACCGCAGCATAAATTCACTCGGACAAGATACTAAAAGGAGGATGAATGATCAATAAATCAGGCATTCCCAAATGCAAATAAATTTTCTGAAACTGCATTAGCCAGATAATAATATGAAATGCACACATCACGAAAGATGGAGCCACCTCTAACAGAGTAAATGGAAAAATAATTATTTTTATAAACAATAATTATTAGCCTGAAACACTCATCCAAATTGAAAAAACCTTCCGAGAAAAGATAAATGTCGCCGACAGGACTCGAACCTGCACCCTTCTGATGTCCGGTCAGATGCTCTACCGTTGAGGTACGTCGGCTTATCGCAAACCCGCCAAGTTAATCAATATATACTAGTGTTTCATTCAATAATTACTGTTTTTATTATATTTCACCTGTAAACAACCAACTTTATTAGTATGAGAAAGGCTTGTAACAGCTAAATCCCTCAATAGATGGCGTCGATACAAATTATGTCTACATTTTATTGGTGAAAAATGCTTTAATAATACTAATTTGGATGAGTGTTTCACGCTAATAATTATTGTTTAAAAAAATAATTGTTACCCTTTGCGCTATGCACAAAAATCTTGTCATAAAAACTTTAGTTTATCAATTAATAGGAAAAATAATTATTTGCAGGGTGTCTAGTCTACGTTGTGTTATAATTCTATGAGTTATGTTCATGTCTAACGCGAATTTGTGTTTAAACTTGCATAACAGATCGTATCGTCTATTATTTATGAGATAAGCGATTACTGTACTCGTAGTCTATTATTTTAATATTTTGCAGAACAATGGTTTTATAGACGCACCTAACATTTGCATACATACATTGTTCATTTTATTTCTTGGTAAAAAATTATGAATAATGTTCAACTTAGCCTTAAAAACTATCAATATGAAAACTTTTTTACAATATGCGAGACTATGAAACAGGTATAAAGTCCAATATTCAGAATGAACTAACCGATGAAACGTAATTTAAAAACAAAATAGTGGGTACTTTCCCGTAGTCACAATTAAATATCTTGTGTTTTCTATTTCATAATCATTATAAAGATAGCTGCCAATAATATGAGATAAAAAATGGAGAATAATATTGAAAAATCTTGAATTTGAGATATGATATCGATGAAGATGACATAAATTGAACTGATCTCATTAGCTAAGTTGGTTAAGCGTATTGTACAGAGCCCGCAGATACTTTAATAGTACACAACTGCTGACCCTGTACAAATCGCAAGTGCGCCCCATTGTAGAATTTGGCAGCCACCTCTGGTCGGGAGTCCCAAAATATCTGAAAAAAACCTTGACTCTGTGCAGAAACGGGCGGTCCGTTTGATAGATTCGCCTATCTTAACAAATGGGTTGCAATCTTTGGAGCACAGACGTCGGGTGGAAATGCTGTCCTTGTTCTACCGGTATTTTAATGGAAGATGCTCCGAGGAACTAGCGTCATTGATCCTTCGGCACCGGTGCATAGTCGGGAAACACGCCAAACGCGCGCCCAACATTTGCACACGGTTGACATTTGTCACATGAGAACGGGTCGCTTCTACGACTCGTTCTTGTGTTCAACAACTCGGCTGTGGAATGATCTGCCGGCCTCTGTGTTTCCTCCATCCTATAACATGGGTCTCTTCAAGACCCAAGTTCACTCCTTCCTATCCTCTAAAAGATCCTCCACACAGCATCCCCAAAGATGATATAGGCCTTGAGGGAAATTATTTCCTCCTTGGTCTCCTGTGTGGAGTTACTGTAAAAAAAAAAAAAAAGCGATAGCCCCGGATAGGCAGAGGTCCTGGGTTCGAGCCCCAGATGCGACTGAAATCTTTTTATTTTCTGTATTTTTTTCCGTTTTCATGTTTCATTTAGGTTATGTTAATATTATTTTCTACAATGATTAAATATTAAAATGAGGTTTTTAAATCTCAATAAAAATAATTAATAATTAAAAATTAAATTAATTCTTTTTTTTTATATCACTTTAAATTACCGCTGGAGAAAGCGTTTTATATTCCTGGCCATAATTAAATTATCCAATACATCCACTTAACTATTGGTTACAAATAATGGTGTAGTTACGAGTACATTCGAAAAATGTCGACAACTTTCTACCGACACGAAAATTGCTATCATTATGAAAAAGGTTTTGCAATTATCATTATTTTCAATGCCTTTTGATTTAGTTTTCTGAAAACACAACTTTAAAAAGACAATATTTGTTATTTTTTTTTTTTTTATATGAATACCTCACAAGAGTCCCAACTGCTCCCAACCGTCTGGAGCCAGTGAGACTATGGCATTCCCAATTGGGGAATGTTGTGAGGCTGAAGGTATTGGGGAGGGGAAGGAGAAGGGGAGAGGAAGGTTGGGAAATACCTGGCTATTCAGATCTGGTCACCAAACACGGCTAAAAGCCATTTCAAGCAACGTTTCAATTCTGAATGGTGGTCTTTCACCAGGGCGATACTGAGAGTATCTTCCACTCTGGAACGTGCGCAAATATACTATATATTATTTTTAAATGAATTAATTGTGAAACAACACAAATTAATTAAATAAAATTACTTGCGCACGCCGGGATTTGAACCCGCGACCTTCGGATTCGTAGTCGAGAGCCTTACCCCTCGACCATGGAGGCCGTCAATATAATATGTTATGTCTGGATACAGCATGTAGCTACTCGGATAGATACCTACTATTACCGTGAATTGTGCAATGCATTCACAATCGGTTGAAATAATTTGTAATGCAAAGAAGACTGTTTACAATGTCAATATTGATAATATGATTTCGTGTTGCATCTCTCTTGAGACGTTATAAAAGGAACCACATAATAATTCATAGATTTTTAATTCGAATATTACCAAACGCTGTGTGAAAAGGCGGGAAAATATTTCCGATAGCCACATCCCCATAGAAGGAATGTTTTTTTCAGAGCACATCCCTCGTTGAATAAGTAGGTACCGCAGAATCCACCACAGAAACAACACAACACTAGTGTCACATTTGAATTTGGAGCGTCTTCCCGCGTCTGCGCGAACTAACGGTCCAGCGCGTCTGACATAATGCAGTTCTGGCGCATCGGATCTTTACCCGCGCGAGATGCTAGCGAGTATTATCGTACTGGTACGTGTGTATTTTGTATGGAGCGAGCGTGCACCGTGCAGTCATCGCATCGGGAGAAGTGTCTCGGATCGCGAGGCGGCTAAGACTGAAGTATCTAGTTAGTAGTTAGTTGTATGGCTGCGATACGGGATACAGGCCGCGTGGTAGTCGTGGTACCCTGGCGGCCGGTTTGTTGATGTCGCGTATTGCCTCTATTTCCGTACTCTCCAGTCCCCAGTCTCCAGTCTCCGTGGTCCACCTTTTCCTCTTCTCCGAGTTGTTGTTGTTGTTGTTTTACCTCCAGAAAGTTAAAGCGAGGACGGTTCGAATCGCCAATTTAGATTTATGTATAAATACACAGCCCTTCGGTCAGCGATAGGTGGCCGGTACCAACTTCGAGAAAACCGGTTATCGGCATTACTAAATATGTATTTTTAACTTGTTTATTTGCGTGTAACCAAAATGTCTTATTTTGATCGGCATAAGTAACTGTGCAGTCGCGAACGTTAAAACAGATATAGGAATTAGGTACCATTCCAAGATAAATTCAAATGA
The DNA here is from genome assembly GCA_022606495.2 of Halesus radiatus. NCBI lineage: Eukaryota > Metazoa > Arthropoda > Insecta > Trichoptera > Limnephilidae > Halesus > Halesus radiatus. Next base: position 40,130 of record JAHDVE020012378.1, on the reverse strand, counting down.
GTCAATAAATATTTATTTGGAGATGTAAGAAATATTATTTTATACGAAACATCAAAATGCGCAAACTTACTTAAGGAATTCAAAAAGATAAACTCTTCTGCACGCTCTAATTATTTATATCAATGCTGACAACACTTATCCTTGGCGAAAGAAACTTGTTCAAACGGTTTACCAAATGGTATTATCTACGCCTTTTGAAGTTTTGCAATGCCTATGGACGCAGTAAAATCGAGAGTAATGTTTAGTGCATTAGTATTCATAGGTTTTCACAATCGCTAAACAAAAAAAAATTTGAAGGATCCCAACAGAATAAAAAATAAGTAAAAAAAAATAATAATATTTTTTTTTTTTTTTAAATCTATTGCTCCTCCTTTGACAACCTGCACTACAAAGGTGTGTATAACTGTATTAAAATAAACAAAAAAGAGTTTTTATTTGAAAAAAATAATACTCGAAATACCTTTTTTATTGGTATCCTTAAACCTCACATCCCGATCCTGACCTTATAAAAAGTCAGTGGAGGCGATCGATATAAAAGGATTTAAAAATAACATAACCTTATTCTATAAATATAATCCATCAAACACTACCTTGAACAACATGTAAGGAAGACATACCTCCCACACCGACATGATTTATCTAAATAAATTACGTTTTCTTATTATGCTCGTGTTTTATTAGGAAATCGATTAATAGTGGGGAATACGCGTTACGTAAAACGTTTGCACGTTTACGTTTCGTTACTATATCGGGAAAAGTCTAAGGCCTCTACTTAAAAGAAATGACTTCCCTTTTCAGGAAATGTGAATGAGAAATTAAATCTTCCCCCTCCTTAAATACGCATACTGGCTTAGCGTGGTTCTTTATATCGATGTGAATATGAAAGGCAAGACCATTTTAGAACCGTTGGTAAGAGAGAATAGAAGAAAAGAGAAGGCTGGTGATTTAAATTCTAAATTAAAAAAAAAATAACATTTGTTACCGCATCTAACTCTACGTAAAGAAATTTTATATGAATGCTTACCAATTTATCTACAGAAGTAGAGAATATATAATATTTTATACTAATCTGTACCCGGCCTTCCTGGGGATTTTTTTTTAATAACGTTATGAATTTATGAATTGTTGCTGGTCGTTTGGGTGCCATAATTGATTTGACATCGAAAGTAATGCATTGTGACGACTATTACTATCTCTATACAAAGAAACATTTATTTTAAAAAATTATTTCATTCCAAACATTTTTTTTTTTTTTCAAATTATATCTAAATAATAAAGTTCTTAAGTAGGTACCTACTTGTGTTTTCCATTTTGAATATATTCTGCCCAAACAAACCTTCTATTTAATATGTAATCTGTGGCTATCTATATGCTAACCTCAATACAACATGGCGGGTTCAATGTTTTCATACTAATGTAAAAACGTTATAGCAACAGTTTTACATATTGGATTTCATTCAAACTCTAAACCTTCCCGGCACTAATAAGAACAAACTGTGCTATTTTCGGCAAAACCGGTCCAAGTAATTTTCGAGAAAATCGACGACAGACAGAGAAACATTCATTTTTACATGTTATCCAATACGGCGTTTTTCATTTTAACAATTTTTTTTTAGACTAACATTACCGGGTTACGAATAACCTGAGAATATTTAAAAATTTCCTACAACCACCACGGTAAGCGAAAGATGCTTGCGTAGTGATGGAGGACTTAGCCAGCAGAGGAATATATTTCGTGACGTCTGGGTGGGGCCCAGACGCGATGCCAACTTAGCCGTTGGCCGGTCGAAGTTATTTCATAGAGCTCATGAATAGAATGACATTGAAAACAGTTTGGTTGACTTTAAAAATCCAAACGGAATTAACTGTGCAAATTTCATGGCGCCAGAACTCTCCGTTCCAGAGTTTTTGGTGCTTCAGATCCAAATAAACAACCGATTATCTGCTGTTGGTGAATAAGGTCGGGGTCACATTGTTTCAACAAGGCACGTCCCTGTTTCGTCCTACTTCTGTGACCTTGGTCCATTGCAGGCCTATCCTCTCCTCGCATAGCATCTACATTATTTTGTTTCCTCCAATTTTATCTGGCACAACTATAGATAATAGAAACAAGGGAGATTTTTATTTTTAAATTTTGTTTTATTTTAAATATTAATTTGTTTAGCTTTGGTGAAATTTAAACATAATTTGGGTGACTTGAAGCTCTATAATTGTTGATCAATATTAAAATAAATAAAAAAAAATAAAAATAAAACTATTATTAATAACAGAGTATTCATGAGCAAACTAATTGTCAGTGTGGATATTTTGATAATGTTAATGATCAATACTATTATTATTCTTCGAGTTAAAATTTCTAAAAAGGTATATATATATATATATATATGGTGGTATTACTTATGTTTAGTTATGGTTTACTATGAATAGAATATAAAATAATGTACGCTAGAGCTCATCCTTGTTTTGAAATTTGACATTTTAACTTCAAAACCGACCGGCCATAGATTGAAACTTTGAAAATTATTTTAAATATGGAAACTTAAAAAAAAAACTAAATATACTGGTATTTAAGTTCAAACGTCATCATTGATAAAAATGAATAAAAATGAACCGGAGTTCCTTATTGAGACTTAAGTGCGCTTCGGACAAATCTTAGAATTGTGTTCGGAAAGCTTATTCTTTTAAATGATATTTGGAAAACCATTTATTATAGGTCTGTTCTGATAGCCGTCCTTAAGCTTTGTAGATTCTGATGTACGTATACCCTTTTTATCTCCAGTAAAACGTTATTATATATTTCTATTGAATCCGCATGTTTCGACCCTGTACATTTTTTAATGTTATTTTCCTGTTATTTATATATGTTTTTTTGTTTTTTTATATATTCATTTACATATTTTCCGTGAAAACTTTGTAAAATCTAATATAACGAGTATGTAGCAACAATGAACAGTCCCATAATGAGTTGAATTGATAACCTGTGGGAGTGCAACATCGTTGTATGTCTTATTTGAAAATTTAAAAAAAAACTGAAACTAAAACTAGAAGTGAGGAGGACTGTGAATGTAAGAAACTATTGTAATGTACTAATTCTTAACAATGTTAGATGATAAATATTAATGTCTCTTAAATAGTACTCAATAATTAAAAATAGGAAAAACAAAATAAAAAGTGCACGCCCCTGGTACATAAACGGTATTCTCTCGGATTAATAAACCATGGTACAACTATTTTACTATCCCTGGTATTATATTACATAGACAGTACACTAATCGGCGATCAGTGCATTGAAATGTTTGTTAACCGTTTTAACGCCGTATTTTAAATTAATTATCACGAACTAACAGTTTGCGACACACTTCATAAATGTGCCTTTGGGTTAAGCGTTTAACAGGTATTTATTTATATTACTAATGTAAGTACATATAACGTATACATGCTATTAAAAATTCAGGTAAGTACATACTACAATCTTCGATTAGCATCTTCAACATCCATTCGAAGACTCGCAGTACCTGAACGCAATCCCAATACCGATTTCGGAGGCCGAGTTTTTGCAGTAGGAGGCCCAACAACCTGGAACAAACTCCTTTCACATTTGCGAAAGATTGACAGCTCTACTGAATTTAGAGCAAAACTAAAGACTCATTTTTTTTAAATTATCGTATCCAAAATGACGATCGAATTGGTTTAGAAGTGTTTTTGATTGCTCAGTCCAGGGGAATTATTTACTTTCTCCTAGATCACCAATGACAGCACGGGCAATAATCATAAAAGGTATTTATAATATTGTAATTGTATGTATTCGTATGTTAGTTGTAATACGCCATAGTTGTAAGTCATTTTGCAGTATTGTGCATAAAATATGCAATCAGTCATAAATATGCATTAGTTTTAAGTCACAATTTATAATTGTAAGTCACTAGCTATAAGTTTTAGCTGTAAGTCACTAGCTATAAGTCACAGATGTAAGTCACTAGTTATAAGTCTCGGTAGTTAGTTACTAGATATAAGTCTTAGTTGTAAGCCAATAGTTATAAATCTTACTTATAAGCGATTTTAGCTGTAAGGTATTGGTTATACGTCTAAATGATAGGTTACATAAAATATTTGTAAAGAGTCCTTGAGGTGATTTTCCCACGAAAACGGCTCTATAGCCGTAATCCAATTATTGTTACAACGGGTTTTCACATGACAAACAATTTTGAAAATTCCAATACGAGTAAATTTGAAATTATGAGTTCTTGCTCGATAGCGAAAATTCCACATGTTACCGGAAAAGAGCGCTTCGCAAATTTTCCCGTTGATATTAAACAATATAATTTCATTCTGCGTACGTACGAACGTACGAGTGCGGTATTTTCAAAATTGGAACTAATGATAAGAAAATTATCAAAGTTTAAAAATAATCTTTTCAAATTCAAACAAATGATCTACAGTCAAGTAGACGTAATCTACAGTCTGACATTTAATAATAGACAAAATATGAGCGCGCTGTGATCGTTTAAAAGGTTTTAAATGACAACACCAAGATGGCTCATAGGAAGATGAATGTAAGTTTAAAAACCAACAAAGGTCCAAGTGCATATTGTTTGCTTTAATCAAACAGTATTTCCCTAAAGAGATGTTCTACATCATATTCTAAGACAATTATTTTTGTAGTTAATGATTTGCAAGGAAGATAATGACATAGAAAGGGTTTTTTTTATATTTCTGAAATTTATTTATCTGATTAGTTATGTTTTGGATGTTTATTAAAGAAATCTATTTGAGTAGCGATGTTTTTCCTGTGGATGTTATTGTTTGTTTACAAATGAACTGTCAAACTCGAGTGTGGAACATAACCTCAAATCTGAACGTAAATGGTTATATTTTTTTCAATAGGTAGGTACGAAATTAATATTACTTGTTAACAGACACGACGAGTAAATAATTTCAAATTTATAAATATATTTCAAGTTGGACACAAGCGTCCACGCTTAAAATTCCACGAAACGACTCTGAAATCACTTCGAGTATTTCACTATGTATTGCTTTAATCATTTTAAATAAATTGAAATAATTAATAAATAAAAACTTGTGATCGGAAAAAAACAAATGCGAAAAACCTTGGTGCCGTAGTAATGAATGTTTCAAGTTCCAATTAAATGAATATCTACATTTTATTGCCAAGCTGTACCTTTAATATATTTTAAATAAAAAATGTTTTTGTTTTAAGCGACTTTATTTTTATACATATTTATGCATTCGACCGGTTTCGGTTGGACTCAACCTTCTTCAGGAATGTACACATATAAACTAAAATTAAAATATAGAGATATCATAATGGAGACAGAGAAAGTGAGGAAAAGAGACAGCACGATAGGGTAGAACAGGACAGAGCATCACAGAGGGGGGGTGGGTAGTGCGGTAGATGGAGAGGTAGAGGGAGGGGAGGGGAAGAAAGGGAACATCCTTAAAATCGGACTTTGGGTTAAATCTAATTGTTTATTTAAAATTTGGCATTTATTATTTTTATTTGATTTTGATATTTCTAATGCTTCTAAGTTATTAAGGCGCAAACCTATACTATTTTTATGTATTAATTGTACTCCTGTACTTTTATCAAAATTATGGTTAGTATTAATTAAATGTTCGGCGAATTCTGAAAAACCTATACTTGTTAAACATCTAATATGTTCTTTGACTCTAATGTTTACGTTTCTCGCGGTTTTACCTATATAAATTGCCGGGCAATCGTTACAATTAAGTTTATAGATGCCAGAATGGCTTAATGTATCTTCTTTGTCTTTACAATTAATTAAAAGTTTACCTAAATTATTATTGGTATAAAAAGCTGGTTTTATTTCTAATGGGAGTTTTGATGTGCACAAGGAAGAAAATTCACTAATATACAAAATTCTGCGCCATTTGGGAGTTAAGTTATTATTATTATTATTAGATTGTAGATTATTATAGATATATTTATTTGTTGAAATACGGCGAAGTTTTTTTGATAAGATTTTGTCAATTATATTATGGTCGTATCCGTTATTATTAGCTATTAATTTAATTGTAGAGAGTTCATTAGAGAAATTATTATTAGATAGTGGGATGGTGACCAGACGGTGAATCATGCTATGGAAAGCGGAGTGTTTATGTGACATAGGATGGTTGGAGGTATTATGTATTATGGTGTCGGTAAACGTAGGTTTTCGGTAAATATTGAAGCTAATTTTGTTATTAATAATAGATAAAGAAAGGTCTAGAAAATTTAAACAGGAATTTATACCTATCTCTAATGTGAACTGGATTTGGTTATGGAAGGAATTGAGGAGTGATAGGAAAGTGTTTAACTGGCGCTCTGTACCTGTCCAAATGCAAAATACATCATCGACATAACGTTTCCACACAAGTACATTTTTTAACAAAGGGGATTTGGATTGAAATATCTTATTTTCTACGCTGTCCATAAAAATGTCAGCAAAAAGAGGGCTACTTGGCGCTCCCATAGGTAAACCCTCTATCTGCTGGTACACAACATCATTGAATTTAAAATAATTTTGGTTGAAACAAACATTAAATAGTCGAGTAAGATCATCGGAAAGGTCATTGGGTAAATTAGAATTATTTAGTAGGTTAGCTATGAAGGGTTTACATTAGATTATAGGTACATTAGGAAACAAATTTATGACGTCAAACGAAATGAGTTTAGAGTTAGTTGGGAGGACTAAGTCCTTCAAATGATGCACTAATTCCATTGAATTTTTGATTGTGCATTTTGGGAAAAACACATTGGCATTGTTGAAACCGGTCGAATGCATAAATATGTATAAAAATAAAGTGGCTTAAAACAAAAACATTTTTTATTTAAATTATAATGTCAAGCCACAAAGTGATTGCTTCCTTCGAAAAAAAAAATAATAAATTTAATATATTTCGCAAGACAATTATTTGTAATCTATATTTGAAATGTGGTTCCATCTTATGGCAAACTTTTTCAGGTCATTTTTAAAAGTGGAACTAATGTGTGCGTGGAGAAAATTTTCAAATTCCATGGAGTGATTTTTCACGGGTAAGAACTAGTTTCCTTATATTTCTTACTTAGCGACAGATCTAGACTTTTGGAACAAGTGAGAATTAATGTCCAGATCAGAGTTAAGCCAATAATCCGTGTCTTGTTGTATTATTCAATAAAGTTAGTAACTTATTCACGTAGCCGCCTACTTCATTAAGTACTGTCTTTAGTGCAATATATTAACAATAATTGAGTTAAGACGCAGTGTATTATGGGTCAACTACACGCAAACAATGATAACTAGGTAACAACATTCTTAATTAATTAAAATAGTAAAAATATATAAAACGTATCCAATCCAAAAGAAAAATTTGACACACTGATGTTTATGAATGGATTCGTTAGTTTAAAACTAAAAATGTTTAAAAAATACTAGCCATATCTTATATAGAGTTGGGTGAAAGCATCGATGTACGTCTTCCATCTTACCCTTTCTTTTTGTAACAATCAAAACATTCAGACCGAAATCCTTGCACGTTTTAGCATCGACTCTTATCCCTTTGGTTCTAGTCGTTCCGTATCGGGAACCAAATGACGGTCCTTATAATACCCATTCTATCTCCCTTTCTCTTAAGGTCAGACGTGTGTTTTAAAAAGAGAGAACTCCAGATCTCACTTTACATCATAATCTATATCGAAAGTGATTCACCATAAGCCGATAGAATAGTACCGAAGATATAAAACGTTAAAATGTTGATATTTTTTAGAAGAATCTCGCCGGATAAGCAACTGATGTCACGATACATAAGATGGCTGGCGCAGGAGTGTGCATTACTACCATTCGAATGGTGAATTTTAAGTATTGAAGTGTCTCGTGAGGTCACGGGTATTTTGACCGGTCGTTATTCGCAAAAGTTAGCAAATGGAAATTGTGATATGCCCTTAAATAACATTTTTGATGTTTATTATTTTATACGCTTGGTTGCATTTTATCAGCATTTATTGTTAAAAAATCACGAGTTTAATTCCTTAGATTACGCTAAAGCAGCTGTTTTATAATAATAATGAACAAGTTAATAATTATTACACATATTATGGAAACTGATGTCAGCCATGCAATCAGATTTGCAATATTTATGGAAAATATTCCACATTCAACATACGTCAATAGCGCATAATATTATCATAGGTTTTATGCATCGATGAATGCACGTAAGTATTTATTATTGCACACTGATGTAAATAATTGATAACGTGACCTTCGAATCCAAATTCAACTCTTTTAACTACTACACCATCTTGTTTGTTCTATAGGGAAAAACCCTGTAGTATAACCAAAATTATGATACCTTTTTTTAATAGTAGGCAATGATGCACATTAAACCCATCCCTTACGGTGTTAGAAAATCCCTCGAATGCCGGTGCTGTTCACTCAGTGTACAGGGTACACATTTAGAATTTTTAAGTTGTATAAAATTGAACAATTTACATTTATCACTTACGTAAATCATTTCATCAATAGTAGGTAAGTACATAACGTTTTCCAATTTCTTGTAATACTGAGGCTTGGCCCGTAATTTTTTCGTATGTAAATAAATAAAATATTATATTTATATCTGCTGAAAATGAGGAAAAACCATCGGCTACGCATTAAACGCATTAAATGTTCATTACAACCAACAGACTCTTGAGCAACACCTAAAATATTAACTCTGTGTTTAGTGTATTTACAGAGATATTGATATAATTAGAGGCATGTCAAATCAGTCGACAGCACCGGTAATAAAGCGTTAAAAACCATTACTGTAAATCGAATTCAGAAAATGTAATGGGTTGATACTTAGGTGTGTAACGTTTTTGGTTTTTTTTTTTAATTTACAAATCCGACCGTTTGAAGGCTAGGCTTGGAGGTTATTGTACTTATATATGTTTGTTCTTAAATGTACTTTTTTTACGAATGTGTTGAAGAGCCCTTTTTAAAATATTTTCCAGAGAATATTTTTTAGAGTCATGATACATTTCAATAGACGATTTCTTGTTAAAATGATGTACTTGAAAAATGTTTATATTGCGTTAAATAAATTGTACTTGATTAGTATGACGTTATCAGAAAGCATACATCACAATAGCATGGAAAAAAAACATTGTAATAATAATTTTTGGATATGACAATGTATTCCAAAAAAAAACATCATAATATTGATTTGGTCCGCCCTAAACTCTCTCAATCCCTCAATACCCTAGGAACCTATTCTGCTCTACAAAGTTGCTTGACGACTTATTCCCCTCCAATCCACTGGATTTATTCAAGGGTGGAATGAAAAAACTTTCAGAACGTTAGGAATCAATCGTAAACAACGAATATTTGTTTATTAATTAGTTCTGCTAAATTTAAAAAAAAAAAACACGCTAGTAATCTATTCACCAACCCAACAGATTTGTATGAGAAAATGGTGCTTCATTTATTAATTTAAAATGATAAAATGATGTCATGCAATGCCAAGTCGAACCGCAAATTTGGGTTTAGCTGAACCTTCGTGATAATTATTTAATTATACCCATATTGCTTTCGTCCGCAGTCTGTGATTAAAATAATGAATAGACAGAATCTTTTCCCGATACTGTATAATTTTATTTTTTTGTCAATGAACTTAAAGAACGGTTTTTGAATTTAGCGAGTAATTATATAATTATAATTAGCTAATTAAGGTTACTTTTCTGAGGATAATTTAATAATAATTACAAAAGTTGGATGATTTGTATAGGGCCATTTTTGTGAAAAATCACATCAAGGGCATTAACACTTGAAATATATAATAAACGTGCAAAAAAAAAACATATAGTAATGTGTTGTCATTGAATAAAGAAATATGCAAGAATGCGACTAGAGCGTGTTTCAGACCCAAAAGTCTGTCAATTCGAGCCTTAAATTTCGAATGTAACAAATCATTGGCCATCATTTCATTCAGATTAAATGGAATGGCTATTCAAGTAGTTTAAGGGAGACAAGCGTTCTATTTGCTGGATTGGAGGCCAAAATACCCATCCAAACTGAATGATCTATTTTGTTAATTAAAGGTTTAGTAAATACCTAGTACGGATGAGAAGTATTTTATTTATTTTTGTTTTACCTTATGAAATATCAGCCATTAAAGGAAATGATTTTTAGCGATTTTAGAGGCATCTTTAACAATTATTAGGGGCTAACTGTGTTTTAAAAAAAAGTTTTAACCCATCTGCTTTGAAAATATAATGAAATGTAAAATTATTTTTATTTTTAAAATATTAAAAGAAGCATTATGGTGGACTTAAAATTAAATTAAAAACGACCAATTTACGGTGGAACACAAATTTGCCATACAGAATTTAAAATATAGACCCGGAATTTTTTTTTTAAATGTTTTATTTTTATTGTTTTATTTATATAATCATACTTGCATAGCAAATGTGATATTTTTTTAAAAATTACGATAAACCTGCAAATAATTTTCTAAGCTGCCTCTAAAAGTAAGAAAATTGTTTTTTTTCATGGCACATACTTAACCTAAAAAAAAAAAAAACACTTCTCATTCGTACTAGATATTTACTAAACCTTTAATTTAAAAAAAAAAACAGATCATTCCGTTTGGATGGGTATTTTAGCCTCAGTTTTGTATGAAACAGGCACCGCAGCCGTTCCCCTTAAGTTGTATTTTTGTCCATTGCACTGTAAACTTGGCAACTTCTGTTGGAACAAACTTATTTTTTTCGTCGTTTCTGCGTAAATGCAGTAACAACAGCCAATGTAACAGTGATTTTCAGCCTCTAATGCCGTTTCCACCCGGAGATAAGGATCATTTGAATTTTCCATTGGAAACAACAACCGGATTTGTTGGTCCATAAAATATAATAAAAATCCTAAAAAACTAACAAATCACAAGGACAGTGGCTCAATGTAACAATAATTTATCGTTTCACTCGTGGTCAAGTAAAATAGTTTATATCACGATCAATTCTACAAATTTTATTTATAAGCTAATATATTTCAGAGCATGATTTCAGGTTGAAGTTATTTATACGTAAGCAATTACAAATATATTATTTGCTAGTTATGAATGCAATTAATTAACACGACTTTTATCAGACAATCTACATCAAAATGGAACGGCTAAAACTCATTACAAAAATAATTATTTGACGTAACATTGTATTGCAAAATAGTGATATAAGTATCATTATATTGATTTGTGAACACCTGCACTAACTAGCAACAGTAAACAAGCAAACGATTAAATAACTGTAGAGAAAGTATTAAAACTGTCATTTGAGTTAAATAATTTAATCATACTCAAGTGTTTTTTATTTCTGAAAGAGTTTTACTGTCAATTTTTTTTTATTATTGTAGAATTTAAAATGTATTTTTAATCATTGAAGATAAAAAATAAGAACGCTCAGAATTAAACATGAAACTGAAAAGACACAGAAAATAAAAAGATAACGGTATCATCTGCGGGATATGATATTAACAGTTCCTAAGAAATCGAAGTATGACAACGATTAAAAATGACGGGACTGATTTGGGTAGCCGTAGCTCAGTGGATTAGAGCGCAGGGTTCCGGATAGACCATGAGGTCCTGGGTTCTAGTCCCAACTGCTGCCGTTATCTTTTTCTTTTCTGTGTCATTTGGGTTTCATGTTTCATTCTAAGAGTTATTAATATTATCTTCTATAATTTATTCAAACGATTTGTATTCATTTTGCGGGGTCATTATTAATAAATAAATTTAAAAATATACTTTGTATTCACCACTTTATAAATATATCTATGTATATTTATAAAGTGGTGAATATAAAGTATATTTTTTAATTCATTTAATATTATCAAAAAATAAATGCCACCTCTTCGTGTGCCACCAATCTTCTAATAAATGTAACATCAATAGAACAATAGAAAAGGAGGATAAAATAGCAACTGGAAAAATATCATCTCTATACCTTAATTTTCTAATAAAACTGTGTTCATGTGAAGCGACCTGCCAGGTAATTATGTTTTCTGTATCTATCTGTGCATAATTAGATAAAGAATAGGAATTAAGAATTGTACAGCGCCCTTGGGGTGATTTTTCACAAAAACGGAACTATACAAGTAATCCAATTATTATTATTATTATCTTCAGTGGTTAAAAACATGTTACAATGAGGTTCATAAGCTTCAATAAGTAATTCAAAAAAAAAAAACAATTTAAAAATATGAAACATTAATATGGCGTCTTCCCTTTATTTTTCAGAAAAAAAAATTATATTTCAAAGCTCCATAGCTCATGATGGAAATGATATGGCGAGCTGGATATGCCATGTGGCTGTGCAAATTCACTAGAGCCCTTTGAGAGTTATGGAAGTTATATAGTGAGAAAAATGGATAATAATAAAATAAAAAGTATTTATTCCGGTATGTGGGGAGGTTAGTGCAGTCCGACGCACTAAATAATATAAATAATACATTGGTTTGTAAAAATAAAAATAAAAATAGAAATAGGTGAATGACATATGACACATAAAACAAAATAAGTATATGAAAATAAAGCTTTTGAGAAGCCGCGGCATTTAAATTGTGATGGCCCAATATCTTTCTCCAGTATGCGTCTATGCTGGAAGCTGGACTGAAGCGGGCTTCCATGATGAGGATATTCCCGGAGCTGTTTGTCCTTGCCCTCATTCCTGCCACCCTGGGATCTTACAAGAACTGCAAAACAGGAAAGTCGTCCCTCCGTAACGTAGCGCTATATATCCATCACACGGTTCCATGACAATTCAACACACGTATGAATCGGCACACATCCTAAAAGTAACATTAAGTTTTAATCTCTTTAAAAAATTAATTAGGTTAGGTTAGATTAGGTTTTGGGGGTAACATTTTTTTGTACTTTTATATTACTTTTTAAAAAGTGTGCCGATTCATACATGTGTTGAATTATCCGGTCACAGAGTACCGTTTGTAATCTATACAGGTTAGTGGGAACTAACGTTTGCATGATCTAAGCACCATCACGTAGCTCAATAATATGAGTATGTAATTATGTAGCTCTTTACCGTATGATGCATGGCATGTCAGAAGGCAATAATATGTTTCACTTGTTACGCTATTTCTGTTCGGATCGGTCACCAAGCTGCTGTCATGTTAACACTTGCTACTGCTAAAATACTTGAGCAGAATACATCATATTTACACTGTTGAAATATGAATTATCTGAACGAGGACAACGGTTAAATATTGCAAAACTTTGTAAGGTATGGCATATACCACAAGCATTAAATTTAACAGAATTAAGTTATAGCAAGTGCCCTATAATATGACAACACCTCCAACTCCTGAAATTTGATGGCAACACGCGACACCAGCGCCCCTAGCGACGCGCGTTGGTGGAATTGTTTTATTAGTGCTCCAGATGTATTCACAAAAACTTTTATTTTATTTATTGTTTAAGTAAAGAACTGAAATGTTTACTTGAATACCAAAATATAAATACAGTCTCGAAAGACAAAAGTAGCAAAACTAAAGTATTAACATTGTGATGTGAGAAAACTTACGCCCATATAATAGGTACTGCTGCAGTGACACTATTTTTCAATGGACGAGAAAAGAATACCTTGTTTGCACAAAGGAAAAAGTGGCTTTCTCTAAATCCATATCAAATATCCTTTTGAAAGGAATTATATTCTGTGTATGAGACTGCGTCTGGTTGGTTCGTAATTCACCAGAAAATGACAAAAGACACCGCAATGTGAATGAACCCAAAATAGGCAAACTGTCCTTTTTCATGGCAGTGGAAATATTCGGGTTTATTTCATTTTTATTGGAGAGGGTTCGAGAAAAAGCAAGAAGTGTGAAAGCTGTTAACCTGGTAACCTAACTGAACCCAAAAAATCATTTATAAAAACCCTAATAATATAATTATCTTCCATTAACGGCATGCAGGACGAAATGCTTTTGGAGATACCTATGTACTAAATCTAACCATCACACCTTTTCTCCGCATGGGAAAGTAGAGAGGACGGACCGCCAAATAACTCAGTGTCGGCACACAATCCTTACTTCATTTATATTCATATCGTCTCATAAATACCATTCTATCATTCTTAACATGGCCCGACTCAAGTATTTAGTTCACTTGATAGTGCCATGTCTTCCTCCGGCGTCCCCGACTTCTTCTACCATTCACAATTGGAGTCATATATTCTCCGTAAACTTCTTTCTTCCTTTCATCCTCTCTGCAAGCCAAACCATCTAAGTGTCCTTTTCTAAATCTTACTCATTAAACTTACATCAGTCGTGCATTACTTGCGAATATCAACATTTTTTTCAAACGGTCATACGTGGTTTTATCACACATGCGCCTCAGGGATCTCATTTCTACAGCACTAAGTCTACCTTCATCCTTTCTCTGCCAGTTCTATGTCTCAGTGCCATACTATGACTTCGACGGCTGGAAGCAAAGGTCACCTGACACCTATTTTGGCACCAGCTTTGGTTCACTGCCGTCCAGGTTTGTTTCGCGTGATTTTAACTGTGGTAAGCAAATTACAAAACATTTATAAAAAGGGTTACAAAAAATACAATAAACTAATCGATTTTCGTAAACAAGCCGAACCTTTTTACTTAATAGTTGTTTTATTTAAATTGGCGGCACGCCTAGCTCGTCCCCTGCCGCTCTTATTTTGGTTTCAACCGCTTGCATGTTAGGGTATCTCTATGTATTATTTGCTCTGTGGTATCAGCGTAAAATATATTACTAATTTACGCATTTCCTTCTTCCCAGCTCCTTCCTCTCCTCAATACCTTCAGCCTCACAACATAAACCAATAGGTGTGCTATAGTCTCACCGGCTCCAGACGGTTGGGTGCAGTTGGCACTCCTATGTGGTATCACATAATTTTTATTCAATTTTAAAAAGATTAAAATATCTTATATATATAAAAATCAATATAAGTTTGTTTGTTTGTTTGTCCTCGATTTTCTCGAAAATTACCTGACCGGTTTCGCTTAAAATAGCACAGTTTGTTTTTATTAGTGCCGGGAAGGTTTCGTTAGTAAGAAAGTAGTTTGAATGAAATCCAATATGTAAAACTGTTGATATAACGTTTTAAAATTAGTATGAAATACATTGAACCCGCCATGTTTTATTTAGGTTAGCCCATAGATATAACACTCTGGTTAGCCACAGATTGCATATTCAAAAGAAGAAGGTTTTTTTGGGTAGAATATTTTCAAAATGGAAAACACGAGTAGGTACCTACTTAAGAACTTTATGATTTAGATATAGGTATTTTGAAAAAATAAACATTTGGAATGAAATAAAATGTTCAAAAGAATGTCTCTTTATTTGGAGATAGTTACTTTCGCTATCAAATCAATTATGGTAAGCAAGAATTCACAACTTCATAGCTTTATTCAAAAAAAATCCCGAGCAAGGCCGGGTACACATCAGCTAGTTCTGAATAAAATATTATTTATGCATATCGTATAACTCTCACTACCTACCTAAATCACGCCATCTACAGCAACTTTTGAACATACCGATGCTTCCATCTAGCGGACACTAGTAGAAAAAAAATCAAACTCACGATGTACCAAATTATGATTAGACCTACGATCAAAATACAGCAACCCGTAAAATATGTACCTTCATTCCGAGATTATATTATTTCAGAGTCAATCGCTTACAGTTTGACGCACTTAACTTTCCAGGTAGTCAAAGAAGGAACTGACAAGCTATTTTTTTATTACATAGATTTTTTTTGTATCCACAAAATCTACACCAGCGACACTACCGACTTCAAAGAGTATATTTTACAGTATGTCGATATTACGCATTCAGCATTTTAGATGATATCATAATCATCTCATCATGAACATATTTAAACGTATCAAAAAAGATAAAAACAAATGTTTATTGTATTGATAAAACGGCAATTATATCATTTAATCAATTATGGCAATTGGTATAAAATTAAATTTCAGCACATTAACGGGGAGAGGGACGTCGGAGAGTTATTATTTATTAATTCATAATAATGATAGTATTATTACGCAATGCGATAAACATAATGTTTTAATATAGAAAAATATTTATTACATATTTTATAAATTTACATAGGCTTAGCATTTATCAAAATCTAATCAGAAATATTACTTTTTTTCTGACCGTCCCAATTAATGTTTTACAAAATATTTAAAATACAAATATGATTTTTTAAGTGGAGAAAAGTATGTTTAATCATTTATCATTGCGTTTTTGTAAATAAACGTAACCATAGATTTGTAATCCGAATTACAAAAAAAAAATAATGTTTTTCAATTGTTTCAATGCGGATTACAAATCTTTGGTTACGTTTATTTACAAAAACGCAATGATAAATGATTAAACATACTTTTCTCCACTTTAAAAATCATATTTGTATTTTAAATATTTTGTAAAACATTAATTGGGACGGTCAGAAAAAAAGTAATATTTCTGATTAGATTTTGATAAATGCTAAGCCTATGTAAATTTATAAAATATTTAATAAATATTTTTCTATTTTAAAACATTATGTTTAACGTATTAGGTAATAATACGATCATTATTTTGAAATAATAAATAATAACTCTCTATATCGTACAAATAGACTAGAGCACACTTACAATACTAGTCTCAATTTTAATGGAGGATTAATCATTTCTGAGCATACAAACAAATATGGACAAAGAACGTTAGATTACATGATTCCTAGCTGTTTAAATATGTTACCTGCTGAAATAAAATATTGTATTTTTTTTAAAGAAAGACAAATAATCCCTGGATACGAATAACCTGACAATATTTGAAAATCTTCTACTACCATCACAGTAAGCTGAAGATGTTGCTTGTATCGTAATGGAGGACTTAGCCAGCCGAGGAATTGAACTCACAAAGCCTGGGTGAGACCCAAACGCGATCCCAACTCAGCCACTGACCGTATTAAAATAATTCAGTTATTAAATATATCGAAGACTTTGCTGAAATAAACGATTTGTATTAGATAATTAGGAAATGTTATTTTATGTACGATTTATTGTTGTAATTTTTTTTTATATCTATAAGTACAAATTTTTTTAATAATCTTATTATCACATATTTGTGTTTTGAAAATTTAATTTTGTTACATATGTTTTTATTTTATATGGCTATATAACTATATTATAAGGTTTTAAATGACAAGCATCCATTTAATCACACTACGAGAAAGTAGTAGGGACTTTTTTCTTATATTTAGTAAAAACACTTTAAGTTAATTAAAACAAAATCAAGGAAAATTATAATGATAACATGTCAAACATTTATTAAGTTATTTAAAGACATTGTGCCGAAAATCGGTGATAATCGTTTACAAAAATATGAATTTCATTGATAATTTTATCACTGGGACTCGTCACCCATTTTTAGATAAACGGAAAACTTCATTTTCAATATCGAAATAACAAAAAAATTAGATAAGTCCAAGCCTTACACGCATCAATGAGATTCAGTACTTTTATATCGCGAGTTTACCGAAATCCGCTAAGCGCCTGATTAGCCACTATCTTCATAACAACCGCTCAGGAGTTAGATCGATAGTTGAATGCTCGGAATCCTTATTTTATTAATAAATTTAAAAGTACCTACTTCAATGTCACAACAACCTGTATTTGATTAGTTAAAAAGAAAATACATATTTTTACGTGCGTTTAAAATTCACAACACAAGCAATTTTTAATCCTCAAAAATTAATCGTTTTTAGACGAATTTATGAAACATATCTTCGTACTAAAAGTTTAATATTAATTTCGTTTATTTTAATATTTATTTTTGAATGTGGTGATATATTATATGGGTATAATATATCGTCATCATCATCATATCTATTATATAAAGAATAATGTCCCGGGCGGGGGTGTGTTTGTTTTGAATTCAAATCTACAGTTTTATTTCGAGTTTGATGAAATTTTGCACAACTTGACCTTCAAAAAAGGGAAAGGTCACTGTCTATACGAGATTTCGAAAAACCACTCCCATCCCTTAAAGCAAAATGTTGGTACATCGTGATGAAATTTTTTATACTTGACGTTCAAAATAAAAGGAAAAATACTGCGTAGGGGTAGGGGTAACACATAAAAACCTCAAACTCTGACAAAACGAGGCTTTTGTCGAGGCAGTAAATACAGTCTGAAAATAGTCATAAACTCAAATAAAGTGACGTTACAAAATATTTACGTAATTTCATTTTTCCAGGATAAAAAACCTTGACGTATCAATTTAAAATATTCAACTTTCGCGTTTCAATATAACTTGACAATGTTCACAATTAGAATTTTAAACACCTTGCGTATGTATTTCAACCTTCCGATTCTAGTTGTTCCGTATTGGGAACCATATCATGGCCCTCATAATACCCGTTCTATCTCCCTTTCTCTTAAGGTCAGACATGTGTTTTAGAAAGAGAGAACACCAAATCTCACTTTACATCATATTTTGATAGTAGACCTAGAGGGTTTTAACCGCATGACATTTGATTTCAACATCATGTTACTGAAATTCACCCATACCCTCGAGGATGCACATTTAAATATTTTATTGTTGAGTACTTCGAGATGCATTCGATTACAAAAACGAGCGTTGAAGCTTTTGATGTTCCAGATATTATTGCACTCACATAAAAGCAGACGCAACTTAATGGGTCGGGTTATTAATATTCCGTAGTTATTCTCGATCACTAGTTGAACTAAATATTATGTGAGGAGGATTTACGTGCAAAGGGCCAGTTTTATAACCATCCGTTCGTGTAACTCTTGATACCATGTTTAACTAATATTTGATCGACCGCCCGATTTAGCCGTTTTATAAACGTTCGTCAGATTACCGGTCTTTTGACGGCTGTCAGTTGTTGCAGGGCAACAAGCTTATTTGAAACCGTGCACTATTTTAATTAAAAAGACAATATATAATTTGCATATGTCAAATAGATTCCCTATCGAGCAGTAAAAGTGATAACAAGCGAATGGCAATTCTTCAAGATAATTTTTTTTTTTTTTAAATAGGATAACGGTGGGTTAACGAGACGGTTCGTTACGTAACAGAAATTTGGCAATTCGTTTATAAAACTGGCCCTGAGAGAGCTGACGGAATATATAAAATTATTTTCTTTTCATTTCTTTTTTTTTCTTTAATACTATTACTATTTATAAATTACTAAATTTACATGACTAATTCATATTTTCCTGCTATTATACAACAATGTTTTAAGTTATGATCTAATTATTTAAGCGAAAATCCCTCACCAAACACAAGAACCTTGATTCTTTATGGTGAGGAACAGATAAATTATGTTTTTGTTATACTAAATGAACCATGTTTTAATACAAATACAAAACAAATAAAAATATTTACAACATGATTTAAATAGCCATATCATAAATAATACTTTACTGAATACTTTATTGAACCAAATGCCATTTGAAAAATACAACATTTTTGTGTTCTAGCGAATTTCGTAACCTAACCTAACAAGAAAGGTTTCACAACTGAATAACTTTGTTCCACATATTTATTAGGGATCGAAACAGTTTCATCTACGAAGATGTTCAGACTGATCTACGTACGAAACGTGATGCGTGCTCACGGATGGCGCTAATTTCAATATTTTAGAAGAAAAAAAACACTTGGCACTTAATGCTTAGATGAATTGTTTGTTGGCGGGTGTACACACGGAATGTGAAATGGAATAAATAATTATTGTAAGTTTAAAGCTCAAGTTCTTTATGAAACTTATAAAAATACTGTACACGTTAGTTTTACAATAATAAATTGAATTTTTATAAGTTTCTCGGGGGACTTGAGCTCTAAGTATATATCAACAATTTGTTCCATTTCATATATCGTCTGTACACCCGCCAAAAAACAAGTCATTTCAATATTTAAAAGCATAACGTGCCAAAAGTGTTTTTCTGTGAGCGCATATTCCGTTTCGTTTAGCGAAAGTCGCCCAGAGCAGGGTGAAATTGATTGGATTCGCACAAATCGTGCAACGAATATGATAAGTTTAGATGGTTTTTGTGAAAAATTATTACAATCGATTCTACAACGAATTTACATAAATTTCCAAAAATAGAAAAATTATGAAAAAAGTCAATGGCTATCTTAAGAGACTTGGCGATTTCGACAATCGGCTCTATGGAATTTTAAAATTAATAAATTAATCACTGTATCGCGTATACACAGTGGCAGGTGTTGGGGATTAATCGTTTAAGTACGTAACACCACATGAGGGGCCGAGGATTGAAATATATTATACTGGTGACTGGTGATGCTTAAATCTGGATTCTGATTCCAGAACTTGCCTACCTGTGTTAACTAGCCAAAAACCCAATGAAATACACATATTTTACACGGAAATTATTTAATCGAAGATGATGTATTATCAACCGACAATTCGAAAATCAATACGTAGAAAACAGCAGAAAAAAAAATCGAACAAGTTGGTAAAATGTTTGTACTCACGGTTCGGTGGGTGCTTCAGAGGCGTATGTTTGGGGGGAGGGGCGCCAAGGCTGACGTCGCTCTGCGAGCTGTGGGGGCTGCTGCGGGCGCTGCCCCCCACCATGGGGGCCCCCTCGGGCAGCCTGCTCCGAACTCGACGGCTGGGGACAACACGCAAGATTGAAGATATGATAGTGGAAATCACCTTAACGGCCCCTTTGTTCCTATTCCTATGACAAACTAACCAATACGCGATTTCTCCACAGGGTTAACTAGAGAGGATGGACCGCCACACAAATCTAGTTGGTCCATACCCCTTGCTTCATTCTCAATTCATCCATACTCTTCTGTTATTCCGACTCTCGGCAAGTATTTGATTAATCAGATCGTGTAATGTCTTTTGGGGGATGATCCCTGGATTATCGTTCCACATACATCTAACACAATATAATGTGTAATGTGTTCTTAATCTAACTTCTCCCATTGGTGTTTGATTATCATCAAGACAACCTTTACCGTTCTTCAAACTCAAACACTCGACTTTTAAGGAGGGTTGAGTTTGATTCAATCTCAACGGAATGGCAGCGTTTATAATGTTTCTATTTTTAATGATTATTTGCTACGTGCATTGCGGTATAAAAAACCTACTAATATTTTGACGCGCTTCGTGTCAGAGTGGCGCAAGCTTTGGCACTGGGCCCAAACGCCCCGGATTCGATCCTCGGCGACGCATATCTAATAATTTTTTAATGTTGAATTTAATGTAAGTGTTTCTCGAGAAATCTTCATGTCACTCTCTAATGAAATTCCACCAATGGTTTCCATGGTGCTTTCAGTCGGTTATCAGTCGCGGGAATAAAATAATTAGTTCTTATAAGAATACTTTCAAAAAGCGTTTGAAAAGATTTCTACATTGAGGTGACCATCATTTTAGCGGTAAATGCATTTTTTCAGAATTTTTATCGGTTTGATTATTGAGCTTTATCATGGTTTTTATATTACAATTAAAATTTAAATTATATTTTTGGGTGCATTTGTTAGCCTGGCATGTTTTATGAAAGTGATAGATGTTCATTTGAACAGTGTGTTTTCAGAAAAAAAAACTTGTTGAGATCCATTATAAGCCTAGACGTCTACCTATAGAAGAAATCCAAAATGGCCGCCAATCTTCTTCGAGCATATTTTCTGACATGATCGATATTTATTGATTTACCCAAGTTCTTATCCCTGATAACACAGTAGCCAAATACGTAAAATCTTAAAAAGAATTACATACATACAGGTATTTATTTAAATTTTAAATACAAAAAAGGAAACATAATCCAAATGTTTGAGTTCGATCAAGATGCCTCAAAATCTGCCGCTAGAGGCGCTGTCGGCGTATAGGTATTTATATTATAAAGCTATTTATTGATTGGTTGAACCCGCATCCCGCTGACAAACTCATATTTTATTTTGTTATTTGTGACATGGAATTTCTAGTTAGTGGTAAAGTAGGCTATCTTTGAGATAAGTCCGCAAAACTGTCTGGTCACCTGAAGAACGTGAACGTGCAATAATAAAATATATTGCATATCGCCGGCAAATGCCACGACCTGGTCCAGTTCAATCGCAGAAACAGTATGGTGCCATAAAACAAAGAGAACGTGAGAGATTAACCCACTAGAAAGTAATGGGTAATTGAGAAACATTCGCAGACAAGACAGACAATCATATTTCAAACCGTTAAGATCTGCTAAAGTCGAGAACTAAAATGGATTAAAGAAGGAATTTTATTTTGGATTATAATGATTTTATTGCATACCTTTTGAGTTTGGAGGGCGGTGTCCTGACCTTGGGAAGAGAAGTGACCTTGGACTTGACTTCTTTCAGGTTAGGTTTGACTTCTGACTTCCCAGCGGATATCTTATTCATGACGGCGTCCCATCGGCCACCCTTTTTCGCAACTTTAGGACTCGGTCTTTTCTCTATGGTTTCGTCTTCGTTCGGTTTCGTTAGCATTGTTTTAACCTTACTCGCGACGTCGCGTCTTGGCATTTTGTACTTTTTTAAGGCCATATTCTTCTCATCTTTATTCATCTTTTCGATGGGTGCACTGGATGTTGATGATTCTTCGTGTTTTCGTGCGTTTCTGTCGGAAGGCTTTGAGTTTGGAGGTTTCATAATTTGTTTGGGAATGGGGTCTTTACATCCCTTTATTTCTCCTGGCTGATTGGCGGAATGTAGGCTTACGGCGACAACAATTTCACCGTCATGACAGCAGCCGTTGAATCCTTCGTAAAACAGTCCCGACGAGTTTTTTTGGCTCAATTCGGAACGAGTTGACGGGGTGGAACCTTCGGGAGATAAATCATCAATAACATTTAGGAGAAGAGGTGAGCAGCGATGGGTTTCCATATCAGTAAAAACACCGCTTGATTCCATACAAGAATCTTCGTTGATAGAATTTGCGTTGCGATCATTTCGATTCACCATCACGGGGGGGTTAGAAGCTTTACCACCTCCGTAGAGGGCTCCGTCTATGACCTGAGCTCTCCTGTCTCCTCGGTGTATGTGTTCGTCAAACCCATCGGCGTCGCTCTCGGTGAAGAAATCGGAATCAGTCATTGGGTCTGGCCTCCTGTTGATAGGAATTTTCTGCCAGTGATTCTGGAGATTGTTAACTCCCCGGTGCCCTATGGTGGGAGACTGGTCAGCCCCCCTGCTCACTGGCCTCGACATCTCCCCGTCTCCCTGATATCCATCTAAGCTCGTAATACTAGTTATACTTGTGATGAAACTATTGGACACCTTCGATGTCGCTGACTTAGTTGTATCGGTTTTGGTTTCAGAATCAGCTTGGGATTGTTCCTGAATAATAGAGCTGCAAAACTGATTGGCTGTCATTATAGAAATGTCTGTTCTTATATCAATCGTATCAAGTGGGAGTTCTTCGGGAGAAGGAGTCTGGTCCATCCTAGCGGCAGCTGGCTGATTGATGCCGTCATATCTCCGGCTATCCAATGGGAGATCCAGGTTGACAGTTGTGTCCACAACGGAGCTCAACGGATCCAAAATGCTGCTATGGACAGAAGGTAATAACTCATCATCAGCGAAGTCTATCAACAGATTATTAACATCTTCTTTTGGTGTATTAATGAGCGTCTTTTCTAAACAGTGATCGGATAAGTTACATTCTAAATTTTCATTAGAACAATTATCTTCATTTTCGTTCACAACCATATGCTTTTCTTGGCCGGTCTGAGAGTCGAGGATATATTTCAATCCATCCGGCGTTAACGATTTCACATTTTCGGTCAGAGGTGTCGGGGAATCACTTGATCCAGTTTTCTCCGTAATTTTAGTACTATCTAGGAAGTCGTTAAGGTCATCGGTTGAAGGAGAACGAACATTATCTAAGAACGATATGGAATCCATTAGATCTGGCGTCAATATGCCAAGGCTCTCATCGAATGAGTTTTGTTTACTTATCTGAGGAATGGAGTTCTCGGACACCGTTGGACTAGGGAGCTCTTGTATTCCTCCAAGAATTTGAGTGGTATCGGCGCCACTGAATAAAGTAAATGTGTTCGTCTTGATTTCTTCATTGGTTTTATCCGGGTAGCGAAATTCCATTAAGTTCTGTTTCCGAGTCAGCGGACCAAGTATAAACTGCTTTGTTTCCCTGACAGTTTCATCAGCGCAATAATTTTTATCAAAAGTGAGGTTGTTTTTATTCTCCTTAACATGTTCTCCCTTGAGTACCATTATCGGCGTCGATACCCCTTTAAACATATTCTCTTGAGGAGATGAGGTGCTAATATCACACAATTGACGTTGACTTAGAATTTCTGATCTACGGTTAGATTCAACTGGTGACGAATCAAAGTTGATGGAGTGGAATTCAATCATGCTTTCTTTACAAAGTAGAGGGGTGTTTGCATCAGAAAGTCGCGATTCCTGCAAGAAGTCGTTTTCTGGTCGATCGTCGAGGGTGACTGTGAGATTGGAGTCGAGGCCGACCAGGAGGCTGTAAGGACCGGAGTCGTGGCGCGGCATCCTGGAGGCAGTGGTCCGAGTGGGGGCCGTAGGGCGGCGCACAGCCCCCGGCTGGGGGCGCGCTGTGGCCGGAAGGGCGCGGGCTGCTGTGGGAATACGACTCTCCCCTGGGGCCTGCAACAATGAACAAACTATATTACACATCTATTTAATGAATTCCAAACATATGAAAACTCTTAGACTGATTAACGAGATGAGAATGAACAAATGATATTTATAAATATATTTGAACTATACGGCTTCATCCACATATTCGCTCATTGGGAAAAAACAACGGGGACATAATATCATTAGTAATAGCATTCCAAGTAGAAAGGACTGATCTTATATAGGCGCAATTTGAGCTGGCCTCTCCGAGAGATGGGTTGCTGAGATGCCGTTTATGCCAGATTCATACCTACTAACTACAGTGCTCGCCTGCCTTTGTGTTGTGATATAAAACCTTTTAAATGCCCTCAAGTTTTGTCTACTTTTAAATGTCAGACTATACCACACAATGTTCACACACACGTATCAAACTAATTCTACAAAGTGATACAACTACTGGATAATAAAATGTATTTTATTTTACCGATCGCAAAATAAGATAAGGCCGCAGCTTCCAAGATACGAGTACACTTACACATAATGGTCATGCTAAATAATAATGCATACAATCCGTGGGTAAATCAAGCTGTCATTCAATCATCAGATATACCTCATTAAATGCAGTTGAATTGCAGTGTCCGTCATGGCTGGAAGCATCTGGATTTCTGCATTGAAATATTACTTATTGCGAGGATGCTGAGTGCACACACGAGTACATCCTGGGAGCGGTACACACGCGATTGCGCGTACGGGAAATTGACCTAAACCATTCAACATTGATATTTTTTCGGATTCTCTGACCACGTTTAAAAAGAGCATCTTGGCGATAATATAAACCGCTCAATGCATTTACACCACTTTTATAATATATAGATCACCACTTCTCACACCTGCAAACACATTCACTCACACACTTATACACTACACATGTCACCCGGCAAATAAATTTATAAATTTCAAGGCAACATATCATAGCTAGGTACTTTGTACATTTTCTGGAAATTGTTTTTCCCTGTAACAAATGTACTGTTCTGTTTCTATAATAAAATAAATAAATAAAGCTCAAGTCCTTCAAGAAACTTATAAAAATACTGTATGTAGTGTGACAAAAATAAATTGTATTTTTACAAGTTTCTTGAAGGACTTGAGCTTTAAATTTACAATAACAATTTATCCCGTTTCATATTCCGCGTGCCAACAAACAATTTAATTCAGTATTTAAAAGCGTGTTTTTTTCTAAATTATTAAACTTAGCGGCATGCTGAGAGCGCATAATACGTTTCGTTTACCCTTAAAATAAAGCATAAAAAATACACACTTTGCAGGTTGCTGAGAGCGCATAATACGTTTCGTTTACCCTTAAAATAAAGCATAAAAAATACACACTTTGCAGGTTGCTGAGAGCGCATAATACGTTTCGTTTACCCTTAAAATAAAGCATAAAAAATACACACTTTGCAGGTTGCTGAGAGCGCATAATACGTTTCGTTTACCCTTAAAATAAAGCATAAAAAATACACACTTTGCAGGTTGCTGAGAGCGCATAATACGTTTCGTTTACCCTTAAAATAAAGTATAAAAAATACACACTTTGCAGATTGTTGACTCGAAAAATACTACGAATGATGTATCTGTAAATTCCATACGGGTAATTAGGAAAATGTGTAAGCTTTCAGAAAACAATAATCCCCAAACTGTAATGTTCTAAATTCTATATGAAATACGTAGTTGAATTTTAAATAAAACGTTAAAAACTACTTTCACTGGTTTTCAAACTGCAGCTATTTTCAGACATTTGGGGGTGTTCCTATTTTACAGAATTTAAAGATTACAGTTTGAAGATTTTTGTCTTTTGAAACCTTATGCATTTTTCTGCCCGTACACAACATACAGAAAACATATTTGTCGTATCGATTGAGTTAGCAACCTGCAAAATGATGTTTAGGGCCATTTTTGAGTGCTGGCCATTAAAAGCAAATTGGCAACACTTCTGGGGATTATTTGTTCAGTAAATGTTTGTTATTTGAAAAGTTCAAATTGTAATAATAACAATTTTATGTATTTACGATTTACTTGCCGAACAAACGACTATATTGAATAATAAGTGTTTGATACACGGATTACCAAAATCTTAACCTTGGCATTTAACTATACTCATAAATAATTAAGTAGGAACCTGTGTTAAGAGAAATATGTGGTATTTAAATCACGTTTGGAAGTTCTCTTATATCCTGGATGAAATCACTATTTCGGTAATATTTAGAAAGGTTATACTAACTCTAAAACATTACTAATTACTTATTCCGAGCCAAGTCTGACAAGCCTATTATAGTAACAACAACAAAAAAAACTAATCTACCCATGTCCGAAGGAACAAAAAGCGGCGAGCTCTGGCGTTATGATTTTTTTACGAGTTTTTTCCGCTTTTCTAATTTCTTGGTGAACGTCATAGAGTTATAATAAATATCTATTTAACAGGCAACAAGCCGCCATATTGGTCGTTTCAATTTTTTGTAATCTTCATTCGCGCTTTACTAACTTATTTTCAGGGAAAATCTTAAAAGGAACTCCAGTGATAAACATTATGGTTTAAAAACTATATATATTCATATAGATCTATTTTTTTCTAGGAGCGACCAGCTGATATAATAAAAACCCAATTATATTTCAATTAGTAGATATATTTTAAAAACAGATATTTTATACATATTAAAAAAATGCAAAAATACAATAGAGAAGAGAAGACGAACTAACGGATTTTAAGAGATGGAACGTCGAGTAGTTTTGACTCGTTTGAATAAGAAATGGTACAATATACTCGTATAAGTCCGCGATCGACCAAAATACGATCATGATCGACCAGTAGATCGCGATCGGCGCACTGGCCATCCCAACATGATCAACAAACGCCGATTTCGAATATATAAGTTTAATTATATATAATTATACGTAGAATTTATAAATCGTTATTTAAAAGTGAATAAAAAAACATCTTATCAAAACGTCCTGTTTCGTTGGTACCATTGGAACGACGTCACGCAGTTTTGCGCGCCTAAATTCTTTCTGTGTTACCGTATGACGCTTGGGTGACGTCACGCGGTCACCGCTCGTATTCCGGCCGTTTAAATTATTAATTAAATTGAATTAAAATTAAAACGATTAATAATCGAAAGGTGAACTTTGATGTCATGAAGATTGCACAGCTTTTTCTGTCTGGAATTTCTGGTTAAACATATCTATTTTGATCTCGCCGGGTCAATTCATTCACGGGGAATTGTGGAGGTTTAAAATATATCCTTTAACTGTCAAAACGTGTAGAAAAATGCAGTATATTACCTATCTAAAAACAGGGCGGAGCCGGGTAGGAATGCAAAATATACCTATATGTGAGGAGAAGATTTTTCATCAATCAAAAGTTAATAGCATCGACGCATCGATACCTGGATAAGGTCACAAATTGTTTAGTTAATTGGAGAGTTTGAGAAGGGTTTAACCTTGACATCTACGGTCATCATTTATTTATAACGCTACAGAAAAAGGATTTAAAGCCGTTAGTGTAAATGGGTATTTCACTGCTCATGTGACCTTTTTGACTTTACTAAGGTGAGATTTATAATACATCTGTAATTCGAATGATTACATCATCGTACAGCATCAGGAACGACAACTGCCTCGCAATATCATGACGATGATTATAATAATTACTGCGAAACTTTTATGTATATTAATATAAATATTTCCATGTTTTCCTGTAACTAATTAGAGATTGCTAGTTCCTAGTAATTAGTCAATCAGATATACTTTATGACTAGTACTTTATGAATATCTAATTACATTATGTAATCAGATAATTATAAATAAAATGACAATTATTACAGGCGATATTTTTTTTGTTAATTTTTCACGGAGCCAGTGGGACTATAGAATCGCCAAATTGGGGTATGTTGAGAGGCTAAAGGGAGTGGGGAAGAAGTAGGTTGGGAACTATCCGGCTATTCAGATCTGGTCACCAAACACGGCTCAACCCAATTAAAGCAACGTTTCGATCATGAATAGTGGCCTTTCACCGGGGGTAACACTGAGAGTATCTTAATACTTTGGAACGTTGCTGCAAATATATGGCGCAGCAACTGACATGAATTATTAATACACGATATAATAACACAAATGACTAACACCACAATATAGAAACACGTGATGTACCTACCTATCTATGAATATATGATTTGATTATTATTTTGCATGTTTTGTTATATTTTGTATCAAACTACAAGAAAAAATACTATTTTGATATTTTGTATTATTATTATTGTTATTGCATTGTAAAACTACTAATACAGGGACCAATTTAATATTTATGTAAGTAAGTTATTTATTTGTGGTTTTACGATGTAGGCATCATACGCTGAATAGATAATACAAGATAGAAGTGCCTTCCGTGTCGTTTTCAGAGAAACCTGCTGTAGCCACTCACTATTTTAGCCCCGAGAGAGCCAATGAAAATACACTATTTAGCAGTATTTAACACGCCACTGCCAGCATTTTATATGAAATATTTTTTTGTATTGCCCACCATTTCTCGTGTTCTTCTTTATTATATGGTTTTAACCATTACCTACGAACTGTTGTGCTATAATTTCATTTTTATTCCTGTTCTACTATGAAATAATATAATTTCCTTGCATCTACGGGTGTGACATTTTCCAAATTGGAACTGATATGAAGAAATAATGTGTTGAGAAAATTATCAAAATACGAAAAGACTCTTTTCAAATCCGTAAAATCGATTAAGTACCCTAACTATGATTTATTTTACTAGACAATTATTTTTATTCTATATTTGAAATGCGTAATTTTTTTGTTACAAGTCAAGTTACAGTCTGACATTTTAAATGTCAGATTAAAAAATGATGGCGCTACGATCGTTTAAAAGGTTTTAAATGAGAACACCAAGATGGTTCATAGGAAAAGTAAGTAAGTTTAAAAAGTG
The DNA here is from genome assembly GCA_022606495.2 of Halesus radiatus. Taxonomy (NCBI): domain Eukaryota; kingdom Metazoa; phylum Arthropoda; class Insecta; order Trichoptera; family Limnephilidae; genus Halesus; species Halesus radiatus. The sequence continues at coordinate 10,507 of JAHDVE020012378.1, read as the reverse complement.
CAATGATCCAAATGGATAATTTTTGCTTTAACCAAACGGTCTCCAGAAATTAGTGTTACTATCCGAAAGGAGATATTTTAATTATATTCTAAGATACGAGGTGTATTCAAAAGAAAAGGTGAATTTTGAATTTTCGCGGGCTGTGTACATTCGATTATCGATTTATTTTTATGTTGGTACACATATGTTTATCATATGTTAGCATTATCAGCCATTTTGGATCAGTGGTTTGTTTTTGACAACTGGAAAGGTTAGTCACATTTTTGGGTGTTCTTCGATTTTTTATTTAGGTTCGTTTTCTGAGGCATCATCAGTCCGATTGAAGTGAAATTTTAGATTTGCTTTATTTTCTAAGTCCTCATCAGAATTTCTTAAAAAAAAATGATTCTTTTTAGAAAAAAATTGTTAATAATTGTCAATCCTATGGAGGAATTTCCTAGTTTTGGTCGGAACTTGATAGCCGTTTTCTGGGGCATCATCAGTCCGATTAAAGTGAAATTTTAGATTTGCTTTGTTTTCTATGTCCTTATCAGCATTTATTCAAAAAATCAAAAAAAAGATGTTTTTCGATTTTTTACTAAAATAATAAAAAGTAAAAAATCGAAGAACACTCAAAACGTGACTAACCTTTCCAGTTGTCAAAAACAAACCAGTAATCCAAAATGGCTGGTAATGCTAACATATAATAAACATATGTGTACCAACATAAAAATAAAAAAAATCGATAATCGAATGTACACAGCCCGCGAAAATTCAAAATTCACCTTTTCTTTTGAACACCCCTCGTACACATTATATTTTAACTTTTTTTATTATTTAATGTTTTGCAAGGAAGATAATTACATGGGAAGATAATTTTTTGATATTTCTGTAATGTATGAATCAAATCACCCGTTTATTAGATGTTAAATCAAAATAAAACAAAATCTAATTCACAGATCAAAAATGTTAATTTAAAAAACATGAATATAATCGAGTTAGATATTTTACAATATAATTAGTTAGTTTCCTTAAAAATAAAAGTCAAACTTGAATGTGAAATTTTTTAATGTGTAGAACAAATTTCAAAGGCAAATTGAGTAGCTTGGTGGAGCCATATTAATAAAATAAAATAATTCCACTTTATTAAATGTCTACATTTTATTTCCAAGCAATCTACATCCCGTGATTTTTAAATACTGGTTTTTAAACAGTATGTCAGTTACCATTAAAACTGTCAGTTGTCCAACGAAATTAATGTACCAACTTTAAGTAAATTGTTAATGATATTTTAATTTTTGAATCGTTAACAAACAAATAATGTTTTATTACACGATCACTCTAATTCACTATAATTATTGCAGTCGCGTCCAGAGTACCTAATCAGGCAGTCAGTCGGAACAATCTTAAAAATGTTATTAATCAACGAATTTTGTGGTCGGCTGGAAATGCTTGATAAGTGTGCAATTTGTAACGTTTGATAGTGGCAAGTTAGGTTTTGATGGCTCCCTCACAGGTCGGAATAAAATCAACAATGCCTGCGAACAGCCAAAATGTGTGCAATGTTGCGCGATCTCGCGCTGCATGGGCTCCCACACGGTTCGGCAGATGTCAGTAAATAATTTGTTTTCTTTATTGAACAAATAAAAATATGATACAAATAATTATTTACCGTACCCTTTTGTTTTTTTCGGTTAAATGGCATATGTAAGAGCTCCGTAGCACATGATGCAAATAACATACCAAGCTGAAAACTGTAGGTCGACCTAGAACTAAGAACTGCATATACCAAATTAGCAGTTAACCGTTATAGATAATTTGGAACAAATAATAGGACGCCTTGGCAATTTTATTTAATTAAGCAATCGGTCAATACAATTCCTAGGCTAGCTAAGCCCTCCATCATGACACAAGCAACATCTTTCGCTTACTGTGATATAGTGGTGGGCGAAGCGGCTCGGTTTAATGAGCCGGATCACTAAATCAGCTCTTTGTAGTGTACCGGTTCGGTGATCCGGCTCATTTGAACGACGGCACCACTACTGTGATAGTATTAAGAGATTTTCAATACTGTCAGGCTATTCGTAACCTGGGAATGTTCACCTTTTCTTAAAAAAAAAACTGAAATAAACTGTACGATAAAATTTGGTCCAAATTTTTACAACACCAGAGCTCACCGTTCGAGTTTTTACTACTTCATATAAGATAAGTATTTTTTCTACAAGTGAAGATTTTCGAAATTTAAAAAAAAATCCACATATTTGGATATATAATAGATAAAGTGGATAGATAAGGTAAGTAGGTACCTGTTACACTAATGGTTCCAACAATTTAACCGTCGTTTATGAACCGTTTGCACCAGTTTTGAAACGGCCACTCCACTGAGAACCACTTTCCATTGTTTAAAAACCGTTTTTCACTACTTTGTGAACCGCTGAAGCTTAACCCGTGGCTGGCCTCATGTGTCGGGTTATATCTTGTAATAAAACTAGGTACGCGAACACGACCACTTACAGATCGACACTTTGCAGTCGCCATTATACACATTCTGGATACCAGTGCAAAATATTCTAATACAATAATGATATTTTGATGTAATTTTGAAAATCTACTTTATAATTTGATTGACGTTTTCGTACGTTTAATACTGCAGTAGGGTCGCCGATGGCGTTCATTTGTCAAATCCCACCAATCGCTTCAGCTCTTTTGCAATAAATATAATGGAAACCTTAAATTGCACACCATCAAAATAATGATAAAATTAAAACAAAATGTGCTAACTAATTTGCCAATGAGAACTTTATAGAATGGCTAAAAATTGAGAAATTGTACTAGATATGAAAAGAAGTAAACTCAGATATCTTGGCCACATTACGAGGAGCGATAAATACATGATTGTAATAACGATAATGGGAGATTGATGGAAGACAAAATCTATGTGACTGGTAAGACTTATATATTATTACTATACTTTTTTTGTTTGACAAGCCCCCAAAGGGCACACAAACTCCAACGGCTCGGAGGGCTTTGAAACAGAGAATGGACGGTTACCTTGAGAGGGTCTCCTCTTGGGGTAAGAATAACCTCGTCGAATTTAATGTTTCAAAGACCCAATCATGTCTGATTACGTCTAAAAGGGATCGAAATGACAATTTAGTCTCCTTTAATGGAAGCAATCTTCCCAACAAGCCCTCCATTGATATGCTTGTTGTAACCTTAAGTGATCAGCTCAGGTATGGGGTCTCCATCGAAACCCGAGTAAAGTTAGCCTCTCAGAAGCTGGGCGTATTGTACAGAGCCCGCAGATACTTTTAATAGTACACAACTGCTGACCCTGTACAAATCGCAAGTTCGCCCCATTGTAGAATTTGGCAGCCACCTCTGGTCGGGAGTCCCAAAATATCTGAAAAAAAAACTTGACTCTGTGCAGAAACGGGCGGTCCGTTTGATAGATTCGCCTATCTTAACAAATGGGTTGCAATCTTTGGAGCACAGACGTCGGGTGGGAATGCTGTCCTTGTTCTGCCGGTATTTTAATGGAAGATGCTCCGAGGAACTAGCGTCATTGATCCCTTCGGCACCGGTGCATAGTCGGGAAACACGCCAAACGAGCGCCCAACTTTTGCACACGGTTGACATTCGTCACATGAAACGGGTCGCTTCTACGACTCGTTCTTGTGTTCAACAGCTCGGCTGTGGAATGATCTGCCGGCCTCTGTGTTTCCTCCATCCTATAACATGGGTCTCTTCAAGACCCAAGTTCACTCCTTCCTATCCTCTAAAAGATCCTCCACACAGCATCCCCAAAGATGATCTAGGCCTTGAGGGAAATTGTTTCCTCCTTGGTCTCCTGTGTGGAGTTACTGTAAAAAAAAAAAAAAAGAGTGCAGTTCCGCAGTTTCGAGCTGCAGCCTGCGGGGTGAAGATTGCCCTGGAGATAGCCACCCCAAATACACAGGAATTCAGCGACTATGGAACTTTCTGTCCTAAGAAATAGTTCATACAAAACACATTGGTGGAGCTTCAGCGGCAAACCGTGGCGAGCAAATCTTGAGAATCCACTATCCACCTGGGTCCGCAGCGACTATGAGCAAATTTTTACTGAATAGTATTAGCAAAAATCACTAGATTTTTCCAGGAATTATCATGCTTTAAGACGTTATTAAAATAAGTTAATATTACTGGAGATATTACTTTTTTATACAAAAAACGAACAGTTTCTTGTGCAAATTGTATTTATCGTACATAATACAATTCTTTGTAACCTACGACATTATATTATTCATTAGCCACAGACGTTTTAATGAATCGCCAAATTGTTTCTTGTTGCTATGTTGCAAATCTCTGATAAAGTGACATGATGAAATTCCTTTTTAGATATAGGAAGAAAAAAAATGGAAAACAACAACATTTTCTCATTTTTTTTAATGTCCGATTGAATTTCCAATGAGATAGGCCACGAACCGCTACTGTTCATGGGTAATGGGTATTTTGTGCGAAGCTGACAGCACACACAAACCATCAGCAACTCGTTCGAATGCAGACATTTTCAGGACGTTTTTAATACGTTTTCAAAGTCCATGAAAGCAAAAACCTTGAGAATAATGCTTCGTGCAACACTTTTCATGGGTTTTCCCGTTTGTATTGCTTTGAATAATAAAACAAAAACAAAAAACCTTGAGGAAACCCAAATGAAAAAAATGTCGACGGATAAAAATAAGAAAAAACTTGGCCGCCTGCATAGTTCATCATGTCAATCGTTATACGTAGGTACCGATAAGTAATACTTATTATAATTATATTTAATTCAGATCTTGGTCTGGATGTTATACTACATACTTATCTGTGTGTTTTTATATTGACTTAGTATTGTTTGTAAGTAATTAGTATGCAGTCAGCGAACCGTTAAATATATTTGGGCATCTTCCAAGCCAATGAATCTTTTACCATAAATTGTTTTGGTTTTCTGTTCTTTAAAGGCCAGCTTCAAAAAAGGAGATAAATTGGGAGGAAGTTTGTTTGACAGTGCAAACACGTGTGAGGTGTTTCTCTCGGCTTTCTCGCTCTGCCATGCGAGGATATAATACTCTCAGAATTCAAAACAATTTGTTAGATTCTAGAATCCGACAGAAAGGTTTTAGAATACATACAAATATTCTAGAAAGGTTTTAGAATACATACAATATGCGAGAATCAATATGACATCTTGTCTAATTTTTTTAACATGAATGGATATTTCAAAACTCAAAATCAAAATGTCATTAAGAGATGGTCTAAAAATTAATTATAATTTCATGAAGGATAGCGATTTTCTGTCTTAAGCTACGTTTCCACCTCATCTATTCAATGATCTATTTTATAGAATATCTATGAAATGGATCAGTGAGAGCAGGCTTATCTATGCAATAGAATGCCCGATGGAATAGAAGCTCGATCTTGAACTGACTTCAACATTCGTTATATTCCCGTGCTCTGGGCACAGTACGATAATGTCTACGGTCATCTCCAATAAAGACACTTTTTTCTATCGAAGATTTGCTGCGTTTGATTTTATTTTAATAGAAATAGAATAGAAATAGAGCAAGTGTGAACGCGCCACAATTTCTGTAAATAAAGGATTGGTTCGTTCTATGAGATAGACCATATAATAGATAAGGTGGGTTCCTAGTAATAAGTGAAGTGTTTCTATTATGAAGTCATACTTAATACATTTTAAACATTTTTTTAGTTATAAGTTAGGTTAACTAATATATGTACATATTTCGCATCCTCCTATCAACTAACCACGAAAAAAAGAAGTTTTTTTTTATAGACAACTATCATTTCATTATACAACACCTAAACATAATTTGGTAAAATGTTTTTGCAACATTCAAAAAAATTGCTTACAATCTTCCAAGGACATCGAGAAATATTATAAAAATTGTCGGTAAACTTAAATTAACCTCGTAACTAATATTACAATTACCTGCTTACCATATTTTATCATACATAGACAGGTTTTCGATATTACATAGTGTAGTTGGTAACAGTGGCGTGCAATCCGTATGAGCTAAAAAGCTGTGCCTACCCAAGAAAAGCAAATCATAAAAAGAAATTTCAAAAAAACTGCTACAAATTTCAGTCCGATAAATCAAAATGTGTTTTTTCCATAAATTCGTGATTTTTTATTGTCACAATATTGTTTGATAAATTGTCTCTATTTGACAAATTTGTACCCTCAAGCAATAGAGGTTTTACCCTTTTAATAAGTTTAAGTCAAGGTTAAGCCAAAAAGAAGGTTGTCAGTTTTTAAGTTTACAACACAACCGCTAGCTTAAAGACTAACTATACAAGATAAGATTTTTTCGGTGCTGCCATCTGTGGAGGAAAAAATGAGTTACCAAATCATTGATTGTAGAAAATTATTACCTACATATCTCGAATTAACATTTATGAACGTATTATTTAACTACTCTTTTTTCTATCATTTTGTCGATTAATTGTGTTTCCTGAGTATTCCCTACTACTGCATAATACGCCGTAGGGTTTCATTTACGTGTATATTGATATTTTCATTTAAATTTAGCACTTTGATCCAAGTTTTGAAAAAATTTGACGGTTTAAATAGAAAAATCCGTAATATGTATCCGTAATAAAAAAAACTATACGCAATCTAGCTTTGGTCATAGATTAATGCACGCCACTGCTAACCAATACATATTAGATAATAATATGTACTTATTTGTATAAGAAACGTGTTTCAAAGAAATAAAATACTTATCGATGGCTCCGCAGCATGCCTACATAAAAAAAGCCATAAAACTAACTCAATGCTTGAGGACTCAAGGTCGAACGAAAGAAACAATAATAATTTAATATAAAAAGAAGATAAATCGTTAGTAGTAGCGAGCCAAAACATGTTGTGAATTTTGTGAAGAGATTTATTTCGATACTAGCTGATGTGTACCCGGCCTTGCTCGGGATTTGGAATAAAGTTATGAAGTTGAGAATTCTTGCTTGTCATTAGGGTACCATAATTGATTTGACAGCGAATGTAACTATCTCCAAATAAAGGAACATTCATTTGAATATTTTATTTCATTCCAAACGTTCATTTTTTCAAAAATCTAAATCATAAAGTTCTTAAGTAGGTACCTATTCGCGTTTTCCATTTTGAAAATACTCTGCAAAAAAAAAACTTCTTCTTTTGAATATACAGTCTCTGGCTAACCAGAGTGTTATATCTATGGGCTAACCTAAATAAAACATGGCGGGTTCAATGTTTTTCATACTAATTTTAAAACGTTAAAGCAACATATTGGATTTCATTCAAACTACTTTCTAAACTTTTACGGCACTAATAAAAACAAACTGTGCTATTTTCAGCGAAACCGGTCCAGTGATTTTCGAGAACATCTAGGACAAACAAACTTACATTGATTTATATATATATATATAGAGATAAAGTTCAGGTTAGGGTCCAATATCAGGTAGAAAGCTTAAATATAAAACTAAAATCTCTTTTTTTAAGTAGGTAGCAAAAATTCTGTCACAGTATGTCTTTCCCGTCTCGAATTTCTAGGTCAACGCAATTATTTCTATCTCACCACGCCATTTTTATAATAGACTGTGGAGCATTAAAATTTACATTCAGACCTGCATTAAAACTAACTGATGATTGATAACACTTGTAGTTTTTTTTCTTCAATTCTTTAGAAGTAATTGCTACTCTATTTGAAAGAACGTTAGGTCTCTAAAGGCGTGTTTCACTTAAAATGATAAATCATACATTGTAGGTATACCAAAAATATATCAATATATAACACGTTAGTTAAGTGTATTGAAGTCGATTCTATCTTTTGGGACCCACGTGAACTAACTTACACTTTGTGCATTGAAAGAGTTCACAAGAATTAATTTTATGTTTGTGTCTCTACGGACGATACCCTTGGCTATACCTGTTATCTATCTACATTTTGGGTATAACCAATTACCACTACTTAGAGACACGTAGAAGTATTGCTCTACTAAAACATTTTTTCTTTTACTTAACGGTAACAAATTTAACAATTAGATTCTGGCTCAAATAAATTTCCTTGTACCAGAATCTCACTCTCGAGGACGTCATCACAACGTCCTGTACATCGTGCGTGCCGCACAAACTTATTTGCGAACTCACCTGTGGAGAGAATTACGTACTTCCTAGATACGATGGATCAAAAAATCCATCTGTTTTTTTTTATGTCTTATAATGCATTTACATGTTTTTTGACATTATATATACACTGCATAAACAAATAAAAAATCTGCGACGTTATAAATATTTACACAAATAAATAAATATCTATCGAGCTATGAAAGAGAAAGAGCTTTGAAATATTCATATTGGAAAACAATAAGAAAAGACGCCAAATTGTTTTTTCCATTTACTTCACACGTTCAATAAGAAAAAGTTGCAACGAAACTCGAGTGAAGCCGGGTAGAACAGGTAACTAAGAGTTTATTTTTAAAAACTTAATATATTCACAGTAACGAGGCAAAATACGTGAATTTTATGAAGAGATTTAAATGCAAAGTTCAAGTTAAGGTCCAATAGAAGCCAAAACGTTAACAATAATAATAAAGTAACTTCGTATCCCGATATTACCAACCGTCGACCTTCTATAAGACATTCAAAGAACTTCGCAAGGCGTTTTTCAGATAAAATCAGTGTAGATTATGTAACTAGTTCGCGTGTACCGTGGCCGTGGATTCATTTGCAATTTAAATCGTTAATTGATTTGGCAGTAAATCAGCAATGTTGTGTTAATACATTTAAACCGATGAAAGGTGTAATGTAATGAGAATCTTGAATTAGTTTTCAGAAATACTTCAAAGAACCGTACCAACCGGATGAACCGAATGTGTTTGCATGTTTCGTTTTGTGAGAACTGACAACAAATGAGATATTTATTCCGCATTGTGGTAAGCGGAATGATTACTAATTAATTTGAATATAATTATTTTAAATAATGCTGTGGAACATATGTGGTATTCCACCACACCCGTTATTGGATCCTATCATCGGAAAAATCTTCAAGTTCTTCAATCAGCATGACTGCACTCGTACCAGTTTCGTAGTTACCTTCCCCATGTAAATCACCAAGAGTCGGCGTTGTTGTCGTTGGAAGATCGAAAATCTCGGCTGACGTACTCTTCCTGCAGAAAATTGCTAGATCCACCGCAGATTGCTCGGAACTCCTACAACGGATCCAACTACGAGTTCCCAGTAAACTAGCCAGATCTGACCAAATTATTAGTCTCCCTCGATGCAACACTAATTCTAAGCAAAACTCCTTCATCTATCAGGCATCACTTATTTTTAACACCCAATTTGACATTTTTAATTCTGCGCCTCACTCCATAAAGTCATACCGGCGATCTATCGGGGCTTTATAACTTCAGATACCTACTCATCTCCATAGTACGACCATTCTATTAAATTTATTTTTCTTCTTTTATCAATAACCTTATGTATAATACAAATAGAATAGAGCACGCTTACAATACTCGTTTCAATTTTAATGAAGGATTAATGGTTTCTAAGCATAAAAACAAATATGGACAAAGAATTTTAAATCACATGATTCCTAGTTGTTTAAATATGTTACCTGCTGATATAAAAAAAGTATTAAAACTAAACAGTTAATAAATATATTGAAAACTTGGCTAGCTGAAATAAACTTTGTTTTTTTTTTAGATAATTAGGAAATATTACATTATGTACGATTTATTGCTGTCGTTCATATTTTTAATTATTTTTTTTTATATATTTGTTGTGTAGTATCAATATAACCGGAGTGTTATTTTCAAAAAATGTTTTTTTTTATTGGAACACATTTAACGGCCATCCACACTAGCCACCAATTCCTGTAAAAGTATTTCGCAATCAGATGCAATTGAAGATATAAGCTATAAATATTGAAAAAAAACACAAAATGTAGGTCTTCATTTTATTTCCTCGTTTTATTTTCTCATTTTTGTTCGCTTAATACCCTAGGGCTGCATTTTCGATGTATACTTTAGATCTTCGATTTAGTATTTGGTGCCAGTGTGAAGGTACGTTAAATATCTAGGAAAATATTAATGTAAGCACAACCGCAATTTCGTAACATGTAATAATCTACATATTTTCACAAAGCTGCGTAGGTACCTGTTAAAATACTGGGAAATTTAATGTCAGAGTTTGAATATCCAACGGAAATACAAACAATATAATATTTGGTACGCCGGAATCCATAGTTTATGACAGTGATGTGACATGTATGATGTAAGTTTGGGGACATAATTCCTAAAGTTTAGCATAACGGGCGTTTAGAGCTCGGTAAATAATAATAATATGGCGTCAGAACTTACGCCGTACCTAGTACCTACCCGTTGTTTGACCAAGTGCGTGGCGTAGCGCGTAGGTGTGAATTAGGTAGGTACCCTGGGTAGGTCGTCCTAACAACTAGCGGCAAAGGTCGTGGCCCGTGTCAGCCAGAAGCCCCAGTATCTCGTTAGTTAA